>JAHWFP010188209.1:1716-12364 GCA_023313725.1 Lithobius niger
AAATGGAACCGACCCATCCCTAGTCGCCGGTCGTCTGATAACTGCCACTCTGAAACGTCCCGCTCGAACCTTCGTTTAATTTTTTTAATCTTTTTGTGGGGGGGGGGGCGGGAAGCACTTCGGCCGTGGTTGCTTTATAGGTTCAAGGGCTAAGCTAAAAATAGCTATAATAATTAAACTGATAGCTGAGATTACCTTATGAATGAGGGATGATGGTCCTGGATCCATGTGGCGATTGATGTTTTGTCTGGGAAGATCGGCAACTTAGAAACAGGTGGGAGAGGGGTGACCTCGGTGGGTGATGTGGGTCTCAATCGGTCAGTTGGTGGAGAGGCCAGACGTGGTCATAGAACGTACTAATCACCCTGTTAAAGTTGGACAATGTTTTAACTTGTTCGGGGGAGAAAGGGCGACTGCACGGTGGGATAATGCTGGGCCCGAATGGTTTGTTGGCACCAATGATAGGCACAGAATGGTGTCTTCATGAAAAAGAATGGCACGATTGTATGTCTAAGTAACGACCCGGGTTTGGTCGTCTCAAATGGTTTTGTGGGTGCCGGTGGCAGGCCCCAATGCACAAGGTTCAAATGATAGAAAATTTGGAGATACAAACGGTTATAACGAACAAAACAGTTTGATTTATCGAAGCACTAGCACTGGTTAATATAAGAGTTAAGGTTAATAAGGTTAATATAAGGTTAATATATAAGATTTAGAAGAGGACTAGCGTATGATAGTCGTGAGGAGCCGGAGCTGCAGTACGGCTAAAAACTGAAGTGGTGGCGGACCCGTCACGTCTTGGCTGGAACCACGTTAGTCCTAAACGCTCCTAAACGGGACCGTGTAGTGGAGCCGGTGGTGTCAGATGAATGGTGCATGAGGTGAAGTGTAGTGCTGTGGATGTCGAAGCCCTGGAGAGGATGGAGGACGTAATGCACAGGCGTTGTCTTCATGGTGCGGAGTCTTGGATTATGGCAGTATGGAAATAATAATATAATAATAACGGTTTCCCCCCATTCAGGGGGAAAGGATCCAGAAGGGTTGCGGGCGCATCCTCTGATACTGGTCCCACTAAAGTGCAATGCGGCATTTCAGATAAGATCTTTTCAGAAAACTCGAGAGGTCAGTACAATTCAACTCCCGCCGAAAGACACTCAGAGATGGAACAGAGACTGCAGCTTCGGAGAGGGAATTCCAAGGAGCTACTACCCGACTTGCAAAATAAAATGTACGACAGTCCAAGTTGCACTTGGGAACCCCCAGTTTCATAGAGTGGCCCCTAGTAATATTCGTAGTGCTGAAGTCAAAAAAACGCAATTCCACAGGCAACAGACCATGAAGAACTTTAAATGTCAATATCAGGTCGGCCTTCAGGCGTTTCAACTCAAGTGGTTCGAGGCCAAGTAACCTCAGATGTTGGCCAGGAGAACTGTTGCGCAGGCCACGCAATGAACGCGTAAAATACCATTGGACAGATACTAACTTTTCAATGTCCTGAAGGAGGTAAGGCGACCACACCCTACTCGCATACTCCAGCAGTGGTCGCACATATACCTTGAAAGCCCGAACCAACGTATGCCTATTCGAGGACACAAAACAACTCTTAACAATTGCAAGTCTGACAAAGGCTGAAGTAGTTATCGGCTGAAGTAGTTATCAGCCTACAGTGGATGGATGACTTAAGGTCAAAGTTGAAATTGATGCCCAGATCTTTAATGTATTGCACCGAATTCAGCTTGCAATTAGCAAGATAGTACGAATGTTTTAAGCTCTGTCGGCCAACATGAAACGTACAGCATTTTGATGTAGCGAGTGGTAATTGCCAACATTCCGACCACTCAGTCACTGTGCCAATCTGGGAAGAAAGGAATTTGGAGCCAGTTTCATCCAAAACCTCATCACCAATCTTCAGATCATCGGCGAATTTGAATCCCGGCAATGAATACCGTAGTTTTATACAGGGTGGCAGGCAACTGCAGTCACAACGAAAGGAAGTCTGGTGAGCCAATCAGCGGTGATGCAGATGGAATTGGAACGGCCAGAGGTTGGGGACTGGGCCAAATTAGCTCCGATGGACTTGGTCCTATTTGAAGAAGTAGGTGAAGCCGGAGATTGTACAGTGGGACTCGAATCTTGGGAGAGTGGTCGTATTCGTGGATTGCAGATGGCCATGACAGTATAAGGCCTGATGAGCGCTGGGTCCAAAAAACGTGGGAAGGGGACAGGGAGCCCGATGAGTGCAAGCGCCGGGCTGAGGTGGTGCATCTTGGTCTTCTAATAACAGTGGAACCGAACGATTCGTAGTTGGTAATGGAAGGCACCTGGTTGAAGTCGTGGTGTGAACGACTGTGGGGACCGGTGTGGTCGGAGGGCAGCATCCAACATATGTCAAGAAGAACTGTCTGGGAGAGGCAATCCATATAAGTAAGATGAGGGTCGTCATAATTACGACCGTTTCAATCCCTACTCTATTCAGTGCACACCAACAAGAGCTATTCTAGTCCCCCCTCTCCCCATTCAAAACCCTAACATCGTTCGCAAATGCCAAAACAGGAGTCACAACGTCTTTCCCCTTCCCCATTAAACTCCAACCGTCTCCACTAGCTTCTTCCCCAGTCTCCTCAGACACACCATGAACAGGAGGCGGACATCAGGCAGCCATGTCTGAGTCCCCTCCAACACTCAACCCACCTTATCCAACTTGACCCCACGCAAGTCCTCAAGTCGGTACCCTCTCAATCAGCTGATTGAGCCCTTCTCCACCCCAGCCTCCCTTAGGGTCTCCCACAGCAGATGCCACCGAATGCCATCATAAAACATATAATAGCGATATCTAACATAGCAATCCATATACTCCTACCTTCTTTCCAGGCCATTTCAATAGCGTGTGCAATTATGAACACATTGTTTACCAGTTTCCTTCCTCTCCTAAACCCATTCTTGATATCTCCCACTTCACCCTCTACTCTCAAGGTCCTAACTCAGACCGGCGTTAACTGTTACGAATGAGACACATTGGCGACGCTCAGACGAGCTGTCAGAATCCTCATGAAGGTCTGGTAAACAACACTCATAATGGCAACCGGTTTGTAGTTAGCCAAGTCATTCTTAGTCTTTGCATTTTCTCTTTATCATGGAAACCCTGACCATTTTCCACCCTTCTGGGACCTACCCTCCCCCACCAGGACCACGTTAAATTCCTCCTGAAACCGTTTTACCTTTTTTCAGAAGCCCTTTCAACATCTCCTCCACAATCTTATCTTCCCCTTTGCCTTCCCGCCTTTCCACATACAAAGGGTTCCTTCCAATTCTTCAATCGAGCTCTCCCTCCCCATCACCTGATCCTTCCATTACCTGATCCTTCCATCACCTGATCCTTCCATCCCACATTCCCACCAACTGTCTCGCCACAGTCCCTTAAGTGGGCTCTACAAATCATCCTGATCCCCTGTTCGGCCCCCCCCCCCCCCAGGACTCACAAACTTTCTCCTTGTACCCTCCCCAGTACAGTCGCATCCCGCCTCTTAACATACCTACAAAATCTCTTATCGGCCTCTCCATTTTCTGGTTGTATTCCCCAGTCTTTCCTCTGACCAGGTCCCCAGCCATAACTATCCGTCCTAAATACTGCACGCATCATAAATGCAGATGTAACCTATTTACGTAGCCTTTTGGGCTTAAATGTCAGACTGCCTGAGTAGGAATTGAGCCCACGATGTTTGAGACCAAAGGCTAGAGTCAGCCATACTGACACGGCATAACGGAAATATCCTTAGGTCGCGTTTAACACACACACACTTATACATATAATCAAACACTTTCCAATCTGCCATTGAGGGTCGCTTGTTTGCATGCCACACACCAAGTGAACAGAAAGGGACACATAAATAGAGTGTGAAATAAGGTTAAACAGGACTGGAAGCCAAATGGGCTGGAAACTACTGCACACGTGTTTGCGATCTATTATCCTTCCTAGAACCCTTTCCCCTACCTCTCAATTCCTCCCCTTCTCCCCTCTCACTTCTCCTCCATTATCTCCCGGAAGCCTTCCAGCGTTCCTTCACCCCAACCCTACCCAAGGTTCCATCCACCTTCACAAATCCATGTCTCAACTTCGCCTTCCGCCAAGTATCCCTCTCCCCACGCTCTCTCCGAACCCACATCAACACCCATCTCTTTAATCCACCCTCCTTCTCTCTCATCCCAAAGCACAAAGTCAATGGCCGACCTGCGTGTAGCCCTCCCCAACAAGCCATCCTATCACTCGACCGCAGGTAGGCAGCTCATGACCATTATCCGCAACAAATCTTCTCACTGACACCCCCTCCCCCAATTTTTCCGTTGAAGTCCTCAAGCAAAACAAGCTGAAATCCATCACTTCTCAGTTCCCGAATATCCAATTCTAGGCACTCACAGATCCTTTCATTCCATGCCTCCCTCCCACTTCCAAACTCTGCCCACTTCTACTTCTTTCTAGTGCTTCTCATGTTAAATAGGACCTCCTCCATCCTTCACTCTCGCTTTTCCTCTACCTTCTCCTTCTATAACACTTGGAACACATTAAAATGGCCACTATGACCTCGACATTTTTTTGAAATACTACTGGTATAATTCATAATTCGTTACAAACCATTTCACAAACAGAATAACAGTTAACCAATATTCAGCGAATTTTCGACAGCTTTGAAGGACAGATATATTTCCTTCTTACTGTGTTCTTCAGGCTTCTAGGTTAGGTTTTTTTTCTGTATTTACATAACGCTTGCTTGTAGTGTTTTGAAAATAGCCGCGACTGTAGCCTCCAGTATTTGTCAGCCTTGTCATTCACTCGCAAAGTTTTTCTTACAGGCTTTGCGCACAAGGTTTAGGATTGTTGGATCGGACGGAGGTTGGAACTGTAACGTGTAATATAACTGTGGTAGCATGCTGGGGAAAACACGATGAGAAGATTTTGGATGAACTGGCAAAATGGGGAATGTATAAGGAGATTGGAAGTGATGGTGGTAATGCACAGGTGCTTGATTTGGAATTTAGCTTGGAGAGGCTGTGCAATGAAGGGTAGCTGACAGAAGAGGAATGGAAGAGGCTGAAGCCAAAATCACATCAGCGATTGCCAACCATCTTCGCACAAATCAAAGAGGAAGGACGAACGTATCATTTGGTCACTTTGGCCCAGAAACTGGACTGGAAAGTGGCAGGCCTGCTAAAGAAATATGTAGCGAGCCCCTGCAGACTTAAGCATACGGGGAAATTGCTTGACGCTATAAAGAGGGTTCACCTTGATGATGGGCACATGCTGGTCTCTTTTGACGTCATCAAGCTGTTACTAAGTCCCTCACAGAGACTTATGCTAGCGATGCTTCAGCTGTCAGTGAGAAAACGGAGTATTAGTAGGAAAGTGTGGGAGCATGACAAGGCAATCTACAATGTTGCCCTTGCATTCATTTATGTTGAGTTTTGCGGCCAGGTGTTCAGGCAGGTGCAGGGAGTGCCCATGGGCTTATAACATTCTCAAACTTTTAACCTCAATGAAGTAGAGTTATACAGCAGGCCCAGACAGTTTTTCTGCATTTTTCCTCAAAGAACTTAAAAATGTGGGATTTGTGAGTCCTCAAACCCTGCAAATTATCGCTCAATCATCTTAACCTGTGTATCTTGCACGACAGTTGAGATGGCAGTCAGAGAAGCCATGATACACCACATTGAAAAAATTGAGCTCATAGCAAATGACCGATTTGGTTTCATTGCAGGCAGCCAAGTTTTGTGTATCTTAGAAGACTGGACTTCAGCAATTGATTATGGTATCCCAGTTGACGTAATTTATCTAGACTACGCAAAAGCTTTCGAATTGGTAAGACGCAATAAACTTTTCCGTCAACTTAAAAATTTTGGTTTCAGATATAATCTAATCGATTTGCTGACCGAATTGTCAACAAGTAGAACACAATGGGTTGAAGGAAATTGGCTGATGATGCAAAACAATATATGGTTGTGAATTGTGACAGTTGTTCCGAGCTTCAGGTTGAATTACATCAACTCCAGTCTTGGTCCTCAGACACCACAAAAATGCCAAGTTTTTCATATTGGGACAAATAATTTCCACTACGATTAATACCTATCTGGTGAAAACTCACTTCCAGAAATGCAGGTTGTAAAGGAATTGGGAGTATGGATCGCATATGATCTGGGATTTAGCACCCACTGCAATAAAATTGTAGAGGCAACCATTCAACGTGCTGCTATTATTCGAAAATTCTTACGTTCAGGGGACCACAAAACTCTGGTTTGGGTCTTTAAGGTTTACGTGAGACCTATTCCTGAATATGCTAATTCGGTTTGGTCACCCCACCAAGTTGAAAGACATTGACCTTGTTGAATCGGTCCAACGCAGATATACTAAAACATTAAAAGGTTTATCAAATTTGCCGTACATTGATCGACTGAATGCCATAGAATTGGCATCTCTTGAATTAAGAAGACTTAAGGGCACACTTGAGTCCAACTTATTAACTCCTACGTGGTCTCTTGGGTGTCGATTTTAAGCCATTTTATTCAGTTCCGTTCCGGTGGTCGGACGAGGAGGCACTTCTGGAAACTGGAGACAGCTTTGAAAACAAATACCAGAAAATTTTTTTTAGCAATAGTTATGAATTGTCATTAGAAATTGCCAACTACGGTAGTTGAAGCACAGACTCTGCCCTGTTTTAAAAGTAGTTTAAAAAATGTGCGTCGAAAAAATTGTTTTCTTAGAAATTTAAGTTACATAGGAATTTCCATAATTTTTATCTGACTTTACATACGACGAAACATCATTTTGTGAATCTTTTAAAAGTTTTGGACTGGAATAAGTGGCATGCCCTTCCATGTTCCATTTTACTTTTGTGTGCAAATAAATTTTCATTTATTTATTTTCTCGTGCTCGTCCATCACTGCAGAGCAGGTCCTCCAGCATCTCGACCGTTACATTCTGAAGAATGAGTCCAACCTGACGGTATGGAAGAGATTCGTCAACGATATTTTGGCAGTGTCGAGGAGAGGTGAAGAAGAGAGTCGTGGGAGGAATTAACGTTCACAATGGAAAAAGGAAGGAAGGATGTGATGCTGGACAGACAAGCGATTGGAACCATAGCATACCAGCCCTACATTAAAACAACTGTGACAGGGCGGGGAATTTGCTACGCTTCGGGTTATCCACATAGAGGCATAGCGAGTGAAAGAATGGGTAATAAAAAAAGAGGAAGAAGAAAAATGTACCATGAAGAAGGAGCGGCCAGAGAAAGAATTACTTACTTGAGCGGCCAGAGTGAAAAGTTACAAAAATTGCTGAAAAAATACGGCTTCAACATTTATCATAGAAAAAAATGTAATCACAACACCACAAATCAGAAACACTGTTTCCTGAATTTTCGGTGGAAAATTGATTATGGAAGCAAAAAGATGTTACAATACAAATAATTCCACAAACTTCGTCCACCTTCTTCACAATGTAAATGCAAAAAACGTAGAGATTAGCACATGAAAGTCAGAATTGTTAGTCAGATTTCGAAACTGCAGTTTCAATGTCTCATTGTCAATTGAAGGGGCAGTTTCGAATTCTAACAATTCTGACTTTCATGTAATCCCTACGTTTTCCGCACTTGCCTTCTGAAGAAGGTGGACGAAGTTTGTGGAAGTATTTGTATTGTAACACCTTTATGCTTTCATAATCAATTTTCCACCGAAAATGCAAGGAACAGGGTTTCCGATTTGTGGTATTGTGTTTACATTTTTTCTTACGATGTTGTCTGCTAACCACAGTAGGCATGACCTGCCGGTGTTTCATATATTCAACATTTATTTCCATAATTGTTATAGGTTGGAAGAAAAAATTGATGAAAAATCGTAGGAAAACAATCCAAGTAAAATACAGGACTGAAGACAGAAAAGAAGTAGAAGTGACTCAAAGCACCATGATGGGACTGTATTGTGTGTCATGCGGCGAATGGACGCAACCCACATTGGTGAAACGAGGATTGACTTCCGAAATCGTGTAAGGCAACACATAGCAGACACCAGGAGTGAGAACACACAAAAGGCATTAGCAGCTCATTACATGGACACACATCACACTGATTGGGAGCATACCAGCAGCCTGATTCGGTCTAATACAGCTAGTGGTAGAAATCTGAGATGCTTGGAAATGATGGCCATTTTAAGCAAGGAAAGCGAAGGCAAGACAGTCATGAATATCCAATCTCCGTCTGATCTGACAATCCTCATGCGTAAAGCTGCGAGATAGTGAGCGTCAAGGCTGCAAATTCCATTGGCCACAATCACGGCAATTTTCCAAACACGATGATCACAAGTGTTCTGTAAATACAGGAAAAAACCCCTAATCTAGAAGCTTGGAGAAACATTAGGACAATCTTTTTCTTCAAAGCTATTGAAGATTCTGAAGATTCGCTGAATATAGATTGACTTAACATTCTGTTTGCGCCTAACGAAGGAGGAATTTTACCGATAAGTGTTTCATACGACACTCTCGACTTCCCCATTGAGTTTTCCCTGCCCCCCCCCCCCCATCACTTCCTCAAAGCATTCCTATACCATTCTAGATAGTGTCAAGTGTTCCCACATCTCGCCTTTCACTTTCTTCTCATTTCCACACCTTTCTCCCACACAAAAGAAAGCCCCATCACTCCAGCGATTTCTCGCCATATTTCCCTGCTGCTCCCAGAGTGAAGTGTATCCCATCAGAACTCCAATCGCTCTCTACAAACTATACACATCCACCACTTCAAATATCCTTCCTCCATACCCTTCTAACCAATTCCAAATGAAATTTACTCACCTCTTCAATAGCCCAGCACTTACCCCCTTTTTTCTCAGGAATAGCACATACCACAATCCTCGTTCCCCTATTTACACGCTTCGCTTCCTTCACACAACCCGCCAAACCCCTCTTGAATCCCATACATCCAACTCTCTCGACATCACCCATACCCACACAATATCATCACTCCCCATTCCTCACGATCTTTTGAGTTGCCCACCCCATCGCACCAGAACTGCAATATGACATTCCCCTCACGGCATGGCATCACACTGGATCATCCCCTCTCCTTTCCACTCCCAACCAACTTTGGTCTGAACACGTTACTATCACCTATCAAAATACCTTTCAGCACCTCTTCCCAACCTATTTCCTCCTTACGTTTTACCTACCTCCTGTGGTATCCATTCTTACCTTTTCTTCCCAAGACCAAATGCCTGAACTGATGTTCCCTCCCCTCCTCCCCTCTCTTCCCAGGTGTCTCCAGCGTGCCCGGGTCCCGCTCCTGCCGATCACTACCTCCCTACCCTCCTTTCATCCCAGCACCTGCCCCAATCACCCTCCCTAGGTCTGTTTGTCCCTTCAGCTCACAGCTCCCCTTCCCCGAAGAATCCTTAAACAAAATACCTTCTCCTCCTTCCTCCCTCCTTCTCGTCACCAATAGCCTCACCTTCCTCCCCAATCAAGCTCCCCCTTCCACTCCATCTTTTCCACTGGATCCTCCCTCAAATCCAGTGCACTTACTGCTTCACCCTAAGCATCACCACTTACCGCATGACCATTAACACCATGTGCACAGCCATTAACACTTCCAGCACCACCCTCAACATCCAGCGCACCACCACCAACACTTTCTGTGCCCTTCCCCCTCCCTTTCGTTTCTCTACCCATTTCCGTACACTGTGTTATAGCAGTCCTCTCCTCTTTGAATGCCACCAAGTCTCACTTTCTAGTCCTGCCACAACGTACAACGTACTCCTGCAACCCACACTTCTTGTAAGGCCTCCCTACAATGCTTGTGATTCAATTCCTAAGCTTCCTTCACATCGTTCGGTCTTTCTTCCCACTTTCCAACAAGTTGTGTCACTCTTTTTCTTTCTTCGTGTCTACTCAAAGACTTCACCCTCTTCTCTTTATCCCTCTTCACAAATCCTCATTACTCCCAGTGCTACCTCGCCAATCCAAGTCTTAATTCCGCCTTTCTTTTCATCCAGCGTTGTTCTGAGGGCTGTGTCCCCTCCCTCCAACCTTTCGATCCCTCCCTAGGCATTCTTTGAGCTGTCTTTTAGTCTCGCAAAGCTCAATTTTCAAGTATTCACTACCACCCTCTTGGGATATTCCTCTCAAATTTCCGAAGCTCCATTTACTAGGGTCTCACTTCTCTGCACCCTAAAACTTTAATCTCACAATGACCCATGCTACAAAACCGCTATTGCACTCTCAAAATTATTTATTACCATCATTATAATTACAAGATGTAGCTTGCTATATATATATTGTACAGGTTGATTGACATACAAATGTTCATCGCAGCAAGTATTACTAGGTACACTTATTTACAAATCATTCACCCAAGACCTTGAAAAATTTAAACAAACTAGGCCAGAAATAAAGTTATTAAAGTATTGTATCGTTTATGAACTAAATAATCACTTGGAGAAGTACACTAAAATCACTGTTCACTTACAAGCTTCAATATTTCAGTAGTGTTTACACCTCATGTATCCGCACAGTAGCTTGGTATCTTCGGTGAGATCATATCCAATCCCCAGATGCAATCTTAATTTTCAGGCCGTAAAAGGACCAACAAATTAAATAATCACAAGAATGTGTAGA
>JAHWFP010188213.1:0-10168 GCA_023313725.1 Lithobius niger
CAAAGTCTGTATTTTGTGTTTGGGTGGTGTTGGTGTATTATAGGTTATGTTAGTTGAGGTTATGGTAGAATTTAAGATTAGAGTCGCACTTGCTCAGTCCTGCTAACACATATAACATGCCAGGTAGTGTTCTAATGTCTACATTCTGTGTTTGGGTGGTGTTGGTGTATTATAAGTTAGGTTAGTTTAGGTTGTGTTAGATTTTACGATTTACAGTCGCCTTTGCTCAGTCCTACCCATAAATATTATATGCCAGGTAGTGTTCTGACGTCTGCAAGCGCACTTTCTGACAGAAGTCCTGCCCAACTTTAACACACCGACAAGATGAGCGTGGGGCGCAGCTTTCCTACTTACTGCTATGGGGGTGGTGCATGGTAGTGCTGCCGGTCATTATTGTAAGGTTTGTAGCCGTTGGGTTGGAGAAACGTCACGTTTCTCTAAATTGCGTTAACTCGTGTTTATACTCCACATCGCCTGGCCAACAGATTTGCGCGTAATGAGAATTTATGGCCAGTTTTGGCTCGCTCTGGCGAAAGCTTTCAATTTGCAAAAGCAGCAGAGCAAGCAGGGCTAGCTAAAGCAAGCATTGGCCGGCCCCAAACGACGACGGAAGCAGTGGTTTGCAAGTTTTCCATCGACGAACTGCGACGCCAACGACGTCGAGGCCATGGTCCAAAGAAAAAAAGACCAGTTGGCGACTTGGGCTTTGCATGGTTGGAGAGAAAGAACGACAGGCGGAAAAGGCTTTCCACTCCTCCTTACCCCACCCCCACTTCCACTTCAAACTTTCACCCCTTCTACACCCGGACAACCAGTTTCTACACACGCCCGCTCTCCAGCCTGCTCTATTACCACGTCCTCCCCAATACGAAGCTACTACAGCTCTATCAGAACACGTTATGACCATGCAGATATAATGTTTACTTGTCCAAATTTGATTTTGTAGGTTAGGCCACCTCAGGATTGCTTACTAGCCTAAATCCTTGCTTACCAAGTTATACACACACGATAAAATACCACATTGAACTATAAAACTAGACATAAGAGTTCTGAAGAGCACTAATACTTGACCAAGCAAGAGTTGCTACAGTACACTAGTTTATTTTGCACATTGTCATTTCCACGTTACATAGTAATTATTTCATGAATATGAAGCAAGCGAATGAATTCAAACATCGATCTTTACACGTGCATCTAGATAACTCAGCCACCACATGTGAGGTTTGCTGTCAAAATGATGAAAGAAGCAACTGGCTTGTTTCAAAATATGTGAAAATGGAACCTGTAGTTCTTATTTTTCACCATGTGTAATTATTTTCTGCATTTTTCACGCTAAAAGTACTTTAAATGTGGTACATTATGGTAAATGGCTTTGTGTTCAGGTAGTACTGGGGGGGGGGGGACACTAAACTTATAGATTGGGTTCCTTTACCACTACTACTAATCCAACAGACAACCGGAGTATCCCTAACATTATTTTGAGGTAGTAATTTCATGTTCAAACTTGTTAATTTCATGTGCGAAAGTGCCCGTGTGGTGAAATTTTAACCAAGTCAGAACAAAATTGTGGTCGTTATCTTCACCAAACCAATGTTTGTTGGAGGGAAATAGTTTCTACTTTCTTGACTTCCAGAAGTGAGAAGTTAAATCTAGAAACTAAGATTAGTTCACAAAAAGGGATGTGAATCAGTACTTCTTGTGAATCAGTATTCCCGCGTATCAAACTAATCTACTCGCAATACATTCTACCTTAATCCGAAGCTGCTGTTTTGCACGCTTGCAATAACACCGATAACTATACAGTTAAATACAAGTAAATTGCCATCCAAATTTGATTGACATTTTATGAAAACCACCAACATTTCACACTGTGAAGTTTTGCAAAGCAATTACAACCAATTTCCAATTATCATTTTTTTTATGATATGGGAGGATACAGTTAGACAACGGTGTAAGACTATTATGACACAGACACTGAGCAAAGCTAAACCCACCATAAAGACAAGCAAGCACGGGAAAAAAAAGTCGTCAACAAAATTACTTTCTTGCAGCAAAAACTTCAAAAAACTTGGTGCGAAATGAAATCAGGCACCTTTTTCGGTAATGAGCAAGTTCCATTTCAGCACGAAAACACGCAGTTTATTTGCCTTCTTATCAGCGAGAACGAAATACCTGCAACTTAGACAAGTGTCGCAAACTCACTACCACCATCTTACTGCAAGCCTTTAGGCATTCCAACCAAGAAGCCAGCAAGAGAGAGAGAGAGGAGCCGTGAGTGAAACATCCACAAGGCTTCCGCGCTTTTATCAAACCTTCTTCTTTTTCTTAATTACATCGAGCCGAACCGACCTGCCTGCTACATTAGGCTTTAACCAAGCCATCTTTGCTCGTCTTGGGTGTCAATGACTGCCCGGAGCAACTTGGATTACCGCCTCAATTTCGTGCCAAGGAACATAATGAGGACCTCAAACAAGAAATGTGCTTTCGCCTGCCAACCCACAAGGATTCGATCCAATAGACCCTTCTTACTCACCACTTCTTTCCATTCTCAAGACTGCCAACGCAAAACCTTTTTGTACCAGACAACCAAAGAGAGGGACTTTGAGACTTCATTATTTTTGGAATGACTTTAAAGAAACCTTACAAATCTGATGAGCAAATCAGTGTCAGAGCAAGTGGGCACCGAAAATGTCCCCTTACCTCCAAAAACAAAATTGAAAAAAAAAATTAAACTTTAATAAATGCTCTTTTTAGCAAAGCCTAGCCTATCTACAATTGGTTTTAGAAAATTAATTTCTGAGTTACAGCAGTAGTTTACCTCTGCCGGCAAGAAAACTCACGCTGAAGAACAAGAATTTGGAAACAAATACATAATGTTCGGCCCGCTATTTGGGACTTGTTCACGATAAAATGTCAAAATACTAAAAAAAAATTAGAACTGGCACAACTATGGACTTCACACAGCCGCCATGTTAGAAAATCAACCATTACAATGGCTGTGTGAAGTCCACAATTTGTGGCAGTTCCCATTCTTTTAAACATTTCGTTGTGAACAAGTCCCAGATTCTATGCCGATAATTAAGCATTTCTTGTCACCAAATTCGTGTTCTTGTTAGTTTTCTTGCCAGTCAAAGGCTACCTCTATCATCAACAAGTAATTCTTCAAATGTAGACAACCATTTTCGTCTCATGCCTACCAACATGTCAGATTTCTGTTTTAGAGTGTGTTGGCGTTATCTCTGTGGCACCATGATGGGTTAATTTTGGGGTAAATTTAAAAAGAGGCGCGGGGAGGGGGAGGTTGCAATCTTCTGTATAATAGTGATAAAGCGCGGTGCTCAATGAGCTACTGGCCCCTGGCACTCAAATGCCTCTCTCTGGCACTGAGTAAAATTTCAACAGTTTAGTGCTCTTGGAGATCAATTTCACTGTTCACCTTCCATCTATTTCCTTATAGTATGGACATAGTATGGACCATTTTCTAAAACTGAGAATGTACACATCAAACTGCGGTGTGCCAATGTTATTAACAAATTTAAAAACGTAGCATTCGTATTTCGCTGCCACAGCTACCGCAGTGCGTCAGAATACTAAAATATGAAAGATAATTTTAAATATAATAATGGTTACACAATGGAGAGCACGTACTTGTATAGCATGCACATCATGGGTGGTAAACCACATAAAATATTCAATATTTAGACGATAACCGATTGGTTCGATAATAGGTACAACCAAGCTTGAACAGTCCATAATTTAAAGCGTTGGTATATATGCTGGTTAATTTATTGAGTAACAGTGTAACTTTGGTAGTAGGAGCGTGGCGTTTCCAGTGTACAATTATGGAGTAGTTGATGCTGAATGATTAGAATAATGGCTATGACATGGTTATGTATTAACATCACTACCAAACAATGAATGGCAATCATAATAGGCGAACATCAAATATTTATATCATAATGATGCTTACACGTAATGAGGGAATAGGCCAATCAAATATGTCTGTGCATTGACCAGCCTATTGGCTGAGACCTAGATTGAAAGAATGATACGTATTCGGTTGAGTAACACTTTTTTTTAAAGCAACACGTTGCAACTGCTAATCCTTTATAGTTTATTAGAAGCTGCCAATGATTGTAAATCATGATTATATCCAGCCTCCTATCACGTCGATTCAGTTGTTTTAACACTAATCCATCAAAGCTGAACGAATTGCCATGGCAACACATTGTGAACCAATCGATGGAAGAGAAGATCTAAGACAAAACTGCAGAAATATTTCTTTTCAAATTAAAATACATTTCAAACCAGTCAAATTCAAACGTTTCAGTTGAGAGACACAAGTAGCTCTTTTCAATTCATTACTATCAAATGTTGCTCTCACAAACACCAGGAAATTACAAGCTGCTCGCAACATTACAGTACTGGTAGTAAGGTTAGAACTAGATATCTGATCAATTTCTAACTTTTCATTCTTGATTAACGAAAACATTATTTTGCAGTAATTTGTCTAGCGCCGATCAAAGAATTTCACATCTTGTGTCGTAATACGAATGTCCCTCTCTGCACCTATTAATCATTACCTCGAGTACCGAAAATCAACAAAATAGAACCGAAGATCTGTTCCATTATCCCATGGGCTAGGCAGGTGGGACATTCCTTCTTGGAGCACTCTAATATTTGTTCAAAATTATTAATCAATTAATCTTCAAACAGAGAATAATCTTTGACGTTTGTCAGATTGACAGAGTAGATAAGTGATTTCTCGTCAATTACGTCAGTCGAAAAGGTGGCCATTGTGGTCTTGGTTTGCCTCTAGACTTTACCATTATTTACCTTATAGTTTGCCCCTTCAGGCCCCATGTGTAGATAGGTTGGGGATATGATTCGATCGTGTTGAGACCAAGTCCCTAACAACTTGACTGTGCTTTCCTCGCTTCACTCAGCTTTCTAAAGAATGCTAATGAACCTTGCTTTTTGTTACAGGATTGTAATGTGTTATACTGGTAACGGTGCACCTTGTGCGTAATTAACAGCACAAGGTGCACCCGGCTGCTATCCAGCAGTGCGTGGCAAGCCGGCCAAATAGACGTTCACCAACCATCGTAACTAAACTATGGCCTAGGTCGGATTGTTGACGGTAAGTTTTTTTTACAGAAGTGTTCGCTCTCTCTTTAATAGGAGTCAGAAGGGGGGAGTAGTATTTTGTTGCTTTGTTGATCAACGTACGTCATGGTAATGAAGAGATCAATATTTTGCAGTGGTGTTAAATGACAGAAATCAATACAACTTCACTGGCATCGATTTGTTCATAAATTTGCCGCATCGATTCAATCGGTTTTCTCGGTGCAAAAAGAATGGAAAACAGCTGCGACCTCACCTCAATTCGACTTTATTAATTCGACGCAAAGTGACCTAAGCGACACACAAGAAGAAGAAAAACGGTGACAGCACCAGGTTGGGGTGACAGCCTGGGAACAAGCCTTTCAGTCTTACTTCTTGGTGTTAGGCAAACGGGCAGTTAGAAAAGCCTTCACCCATCGAGCCAATGTGGTGCTGAACTTTTCCATTAAATGTCTTCTTCTCGCCCCCGATGCCATCTTTTCTGGAACGGAAGCGAATAGAGGGGGAGTCGAAGATAGAAATGGGTACGTGGATGTCACGTGGAGAGAGGGGGGTTAGGATACAGAAAGGGGGTTATCGGAGGTGGAGAACAGAACAAGAACATGTTGGAAGAAGAAATGTCAAAAAAATAAAAAGAACGAAAGCAAGACTGAAAGAAAGAAAGAATAAGGTGGTGGGCCGGAACAAGCAGCAAGCAAGCACTTTCTTCCAGCACTGAATTGAAATTTATGGCCTATTTTCAAGACAAGATTTAATAATGGTCTTCATGAAGAAGGAAAAGGTCTAAATGCCTTTTTTTTTTAAAAGAAACTGGGTTTTCTGTTCTTGTCTAGGTGAGTCTTAAGGGGTTGAGGCATGAGACCAGATTTTATTTGTCGTTATTTTTAACCATAGTAGCGGAATTTATGCAGTGTGATTTCACCACATTTGTAGGAAGGTCAGCTATATAAGACAATGGTATCAACTTTAACCTGCATTTAAATTCTGCGGTAGTCATAGTAAACACACATACCATTTTTAGTTCTGAAAGACGGAATGTAAGTTATTAGAGAAAGTTCTGTACTATAGCGTTTAAGAGGTTCCACACTAAAAACCATTACTTTGTCTCCAGATTCGTATGGTACAGCATCACAAGAAACCCATGATGGGAACACCATATGAGCCATAAATACATTTCAGTTATTTGTGTCCTATGTAAATCTCACCACGTTGGATGAGCATTGAACAACTTGATCACAAAAGCACTTTAACTGATAAAGTGTTCATTATTCTTTCAGCGGTTCTTCTCAGTTTGGTTTCACGCTGTTTCACTACGCAATGTGAACCCAACAGCAGTGGACACCGGTGTTAAGAGAATTGCCACAGTTGGCATTTTTCAGCTCACGCCACCTCAGTTCCAAGGCAAGATATAACTTCTCTGGCAGTTAAACTTCGAAAGTTGAAAATTTCAGCTCCATTCACAAGTTCTTCCTATCCTCGCACAACCAAACAACCCTCCTTCATCTTTCAATATACAAACACCAAAAAAAAAGAAGAAAAAAACGCAGAGTGAAAAAAAGATTGCGTTGAGAAGGCGGAGGAGGATTCACTAAACAGGCAGTGAGGCTGGGTAAAGCAGCTGAGCCAGCGTTGAATTTTCCGCATGACAATCAGGCTTGGTCGGTCTTGAGCGGTGTGTTCGCTGGCTTCATGTATGCGTCTGTGGGGGATGGCCGTCGTTTTGAATGTCGTTTCTATTTTGCCACCGGCACTGTTATGCTAACATTCGGCCATTGCACGAATTGAGGCTCCTATCCGGCTCACCAAGGAAGGCAAGTACACACACTACCGCCCTAAAACCACACACACACACACATACACACAATCCCCCTAGCCTGCAAAGACCCCACACAGCACACTTCAGGTTTCGTGGATATATATTGCCACCAAGCACGCACCATATATACCCCCACAAACAAACACACACACTTCCACAGCCACAACTGCAAAATAATCCTCCTATTATTGGAGGTTTAGGCAAAATAGTCCAGTTGGCAGTTACCGAACAGTCGCGGAGGCAATAAAGCTTGAGCATCAGAACGCACGCTCTTGCCGGAAAAGATTTATGGGGTCTAATTTGACGGTAGGGAAAAGGGATGTGTACGAGAGATGAGGGGAAGGGGGAAGGGGTTATAAGTTAGGCTTCTGCGTGATGTTAGAGAATATTTTCCTAGGAGGTGATCCTCCTTTCACGAATTTTGATCCATGGGCAGTCACATAAGATCACGAAAATAAATGAGTTCGATGATCCTGTTTTGACAAATTTTGTTTTTCAGATGTAAATCTTCGACGATGAGCATCTTTAACATGTAGCGAGGGCTGCTCGATCATACCTAATATTTAGCACCGTCAGAAAATAATTCATAACCTAATTAAGTCTGTTAAACATAATGACAGGTTACAAAGAACCCTATATTATGGAGCCAAGGGGAACTTGTACAGGCAAAATGGAATTACAGATTGTAAATTGCAGTCTTTTTTCCCCCATTTACTGAAATGCAGAAAGGATTGTGAGGATTGCAATACGTAAGCAGCGATTGTCAGCTGCTTGTCTGTGCGAGCTTTCAATAAGCCAAACATAAACTTCGCAACTGGTTTTGTTATTGACACTACGTTGTAACAGACCTCTTTTGAAACAGAAATAGAAATAGGAACTATTTTGTAACAGAAAGAATTCCGTACAAAGAACCATACCGTGAACAAGATTATACAGAAAATCAATGCCAACACCAAGCCGAAATTGAGAAAGAGTTAGAATTTCCAATTTAGTACAAAGTTTCTCATTGAGTATTCATCAGGATGCAAACCTGTCTTGTAAGAAAAGTATCTTATACGATTACACTGCACCCTCTCTAGTTCTTAAATAAGATGTTGTGCTGGGTTCCATACAGCGCATCCATATGAGATCAAACTTCTAATAGCACTATTTATGAAATTTAATTTTGTGTATAACCAGCACCATCAGCACCATCAGCGCCAGCAGTAACGGCACCTCGCTCCTGGTAGGAGGGAAAGAATTGGGGGAAAGCCTTTCAGGACAGCATACTTCTCCAAGGAGCAGATTCGACACCTCATCGAGCCAGCACGAACATGAACATGGACGAATATAATACACGGTATCGTTAAAAGGTGGGGATTATTAGCAGTGGACTGGGGGTGGGGTGATTGAGTCACAGAAATCGCTGGTTGACTGAGCGAAGCAAACAACAATCAGCGTTTATTAACCACTGTGTGCAAAAATTTTAACAAGCTTAATTCGGTCAAACATGGAGATACACACGAGCGACCATACCGTACCAGTGCTGCACACCGTATACATCCACCACTTCTCGTGCACAGCACGGGTTTCAGCTAGAATATAATAATAATGGTACCTGCATCTCTCACGAAATGTAGGAACGTTGCCCCTGGGAACAGAAGAATGCCAACTTCTTGTTAGTTCACAATTTCTTATCATCAAAGATAACATGTTGCTGGCTGTTTAGTCATGAAGGCTTCGTTGTAGATATAACCATAGACGAATGGGAGGGAGGGAGGGACTCGGCTATTTAGCACAGAACAGCTAAGTTTTCTGCTCACCCCTGTTCACTATTTTCTGCAACTCGGGGATAAATTGGGATTAATAAATCTGGTGGTTGCGATTGTGAAACTGCATAGCAATGTATTTACCACACACCGCTGCAACACCAGCTCCATGATTATAAACTCGGTAATTGTTTAGAAATAGGTTTTTGTCGTACTCTTTTCTCTCCGTTTCTTCACCCACGTTCGGCAACGTCGCCTTATTCTTCTCCGTTGTTCAGAATGAGTCCCATTAATATTCTACTCAACCCAAAACAACCAACAACTACCGACGCAACTCAGCCAGCTATTTGCTGTCGCCGTGCAGAAAGGAAACTCGGTCTTTTTTTTTGTTTTACTACAAACATCCCGAAACTTTGGAGGAGGAGTGTTGGATTGTGTAGCAAGATGTAGAGCAAAGAATATCTCATGAGAGGCAAGCGCTGGAATGTGGCCGTCGAATATGCAGCGGCACGACATCACCAACCCAGAAAACACAGCCCAACGCAACGCCTCGTGCGCTGATGACAAAACCAAGTACAGTGGTAGCAGGCTTCTAGTATTCGGGGAATGGAGCATGTAGAAGAAGATCTCGACGACAATGACGACGGTTGCTTGCTATATTCCTTCCTCTTTCATTTCACTTTCGTAAGAATTCTCCCATCCCCGACTCACCCCGCTCTCCCACACCCGCACCAGCGTACTTCATCCCCGTTCTACAGGAAACGTGCCGTATCCCGGCTTCACAATCGGAACAGAACGGCGGAACACAAGGCCGCCATTGTGCCGCAAGCACATCAAGGACAGACGGACAGAAAGAACGACGAGTAGCACGCACCACCAAGCGAAAATTGTAGGAGAGGAAGGAATGCGAACTGCTCCAAAATGCGCTCTTTGCCATTTAGCCAAATAGTTAAGTGCTTTCCAGCATTCCAAAAGGGCTTGTTTCCACTTTGGGCCAAAATATTTCAAGACGAGCTTCCCAGTTTTGGTTTCCCTGCCTCCACCAAAGCAAAGCCAAGCCACGCAACGCCAAAACCGACGAGAGGCACTATACCGTATTTTCTCTAAGTCGGTAAATCTGATCTGTAATCAGCGAGAGCTCTTTTACAAAGCCGCTAACATTTATGCCGCCTTTCTAGAGACTGACACTTAAGGGCAGTTCGGCACTCAAGACCGATTGTCAACTTCTGTAAGTGAAACTTCTCTCTGAACCAAGTTAAGCAACATTCAAAGAATGATACGGGTTGAATGGATGTTGGACTTCGTGAGTGGATGAGGCAGTAACTGGGCAAACTCACGAATACGCAGTTTCATTTAATTTTCGGTACTATATTTGGTAACTTGTTCACCAGTAATACATACGAAACAATGAGTATGATGTACAAAGCTTATTCAAAAAAAGGTAACCTGCTACATACTTACAAATGGAGTAAAAACACAT
>JAHWFP010188216.1:0-16945 GCA_023313725.1 Lithobius niger
GCCTAAAGCGAATTATAAGTAAGAACGGGTTAGACATAAAGCACCATTAGGGATTTGGTTTTTGCCTACTAATGTTTGATGCGTTAGGCCGAAAGCGACCACAATTATAAGTATGAACGGGTTAGACATAAATCACCCTCACAGATTTGGTTTTAGCCTACTAATGCTTGATGCGTTCGGCTTAAAGTGAACACAGTTATAAGTATAAGGAACAACGGGTTAGACAGAAAGCACCCTCACAGATTTGGTTTTAGCCTAAAGGTGAATGAAAAGGCTACATAGCACTCACGAGCGAAGCCGTATCATTGCTCGTCTAATTAAAATACTTAGCCTCTTTTTTTTCTGCCTTCCGTACATGTGTTTACGGCCTTGCAACGCTGTTTTGTGAAAACGCAATTTAAAAATCATTTCCAGTCCATTAACATTGTAGAGTTGATTAATTTTTGTAATACTGAAACCGTGGGTTGTGCAGGTTTTTCATTCCTAGAAACGAGAGTTTATGAAAATTCCTCACATTTTGTTGTTCTCATACTTTTTCATCGACAGAAATGGTAAAATTCATTATTAATTCGAATTAATCTCGCCCCAAGGAGCAGCCTGTCAACCAGCACGTGCGCAAAAAAAAAAAAAAAAAAAAGAATAAACATGACAAATTCGAAACCTCAAACGCAAAACTCAATAATTCGTTTTATCTATCTGACGATAACACTCCAGCAGAAACTTAAAAAAAAAATTAAATAGATCCGGGTGGATGTTGAAATGAAGAGAGACGTCCTGTTGCTTCCCGGAGCATATCTAAAAATTATGAAGTTTGAGCATCAAATGACCAAAATTTAAAAATGGAAGCAGCTCTGCAAAATAAATGTTTAAAATGGCCAAGAAAGCTCACGTAAATCACTTAACAGCACTTTTCAGGGATTCATTCTATGGGCGTATCCACACTATCGGGCATTTGGAGCACGTGACTTCCCACCCCCTCCCCCTTAGCTCAAAATCCCCCTTTTTAACCCCATATGTGCTTTTACCTGCCCTTGGAAGATAACTAAAGGGGGGGGGGGGGGGGCAGAACTCCAATTTAAAAGTCCTTAGAAATAATGTTTAGAATTTGTTTCTTTCAAGTACAAATATAATTCGCTGTCGCTCACTAGTTGTTAAAATGCGCAGACACCTTCCTTTGTACTGTACAAAACAGCGGGGGGAAATAAAAAGTCTAGGGGAACTCGCAAGAGGTCCCGGGTTCGTTTTGAGGGGTTTTAAGGCTGCGAACCGAACTCAAAAACGGCAATTGAAAAACCAGAAACAGTGTCAAGATTAATAAAACACTAGCACCATTCACAATTCAAACGTCATGCAAGGAAAACACTCGAAAAACAAACCTTGGCTTCACAACGTGTAGAATTTAATGAGGGAGAGAGGGGTTTACAAAATTGGGGTTAAGTACATTTTTGGTTGCGTTTAATCGAAAAGTTAAATGGCGAACTGTCGAAAACGTTTAAGGCGAAAGACGCACCATGTTCTACATGCATGGGAAAACCAAGAATGACGTTTCGTAACGGAACAGTGGTTAAAGGGCAATTACATCCATTTTGACATGCATGTTTGACTTTTGGATCACTTACACAATAACTAAACACAAGAATTGCGGTAAGAATATGTTACGTATATACGTCCGATATAAAAATGTAATCACCAAAACACGATACGGAGGTCGCCATTGTTTTGCTGGAACGCGTAGAAATTAATGCCGACAGATGGATCTCTTCGATTTCGACTCGCAGCCGATTGAGATATTTGTATTGATTGTGAGGAGCTCAAGCGTCCTCCGGCCTTAGCTGGCCATTACACTGCCGGCTAGCTAAGGCCGCCAGATGCTTGAGCTCCTCACAGTCAATACAGCTATCTCAATCGGCTGCGAGTCGAAATCGAAAAGTGACATCTGTCGGCATTAATTTCTGAGCGTTCCAGCAAAACAATGGCGATCTCCGTGATGCAGTAATTAAATTGTTATATCGGACGTAAGTGACGTATTCTTACCGCAATTGTTGTGTTTAGTTATTGTGTACGTGATCCAAAAGTCAAACATGCATGTCAAAATAGATGTAATTGCCCTTTAAGACGATTCGTTGCGGCCCAGCCTTATAATGGACGTCTCGCAACAGAATAAGGGGGGGGGGGGGGCGCCCCTTGAAAAGTAATCATCTCGTTACGGGTTATTGTTGGAGTTTAGTCATTCAATCATGATGGCGACATCACGTTCCAGTAAAAGGCAAGAAGGAGGAAACGAGAAGTTTGGGAAAAATTTACGAAAATGAAATTTATAAGAGTTAGGGGCGTTGGGGAAAAACAAATCTCACGGCAAACAAGAAAATTCTAGGCCAAGATACAAATCCAAACACTAAAATTCTCAAGGCCGCACATAAGAGACGGGATGGGTAAACTATAGGCCAAACCAGCCCTTCTACCTGGGAAATTTACAAATCAGGGAGCAGGTATAGGCTTACAGCCCACAACACAAAGAAGACAAGCAAAAAAGCTTGGCTCTAACAACACAAACAGAAAGCGCATTACGGGATTAGAATTATTGCAGTGAAGTAAATCGACTACAGTGAACTCGAACAACGACCTGGCTTTGCAACAGCGGGTTTTTCGGGGTTGAAGGGGGCTACCCTCAATCATAGGGTGCTGCAGTTGTAAATAGGAGCTTTGTTTCGGGTAATTCTATTATTAATCTATGGGCTTTTATAAGACATTCGTTCGCCCACTCCTGGAGTATGCAACCCCTGTCTGGTCACCTCACCTGATACGGGACATAGACCATATCGAAACGGTGCAGCGGCGCTTCACGAAGGGCCTCCCTGGACTTAGAAACGTGGACTACCCAACTCGCCTAGCTCGGCTTAACCTGGAATTGCTGGAGCTTAGAAGAATTAAATTTGATCTTGTCCTCACGTATAAAATTCTTCATCATTTAAATGGGATTGATCTTCCTTTCTTTGATTTGGCACCTTGTTTTTCCCGTACACGAGGTCACAATTTTAAACTTGCGGTTCCAGCCTCCCGTCTGGACTGCAGTCGTAACTTTTTTTCAGTCAGGGTTGTCCCAATATGGAATGCTTTGAGGGAGGAAACGGTAAATGCTAGTTCTTTATACCCACTTTTCGCAAATTGTTGAACACTGAACCACTTCAAAGGTTTCTGAAACGTCCGGTTTCTTGATCGTCAATCTGCTTTTTACAATTTTTTTGGCGGCGAGTGTAACATTCCTTAAATAATCCAGGGAGCGGTGTCAGAGGCCCCAAACCCTTCTGCTTTCCTTTCACCAGTTGGGTGGTGGAGAATATATTTTTATTATTATTATTACAGCAGGATGGAGTTGATAAAGCCCAGGTTTTAACTAAAATGGAGTAACATGGGACATGTTAATAAAAAAGGTGCAAGTGGATTATTTACCTTCGTGTGAGTCCTGTGCAACTGGCGACGGAAGCGAGGTACGGCGAGATTTTCCCCACGAACTGACGGAACTGACGACGGGCGAAACACACGACGGACTAGTTAAAATGACTTTTTTAGTAAAAACACAGCATACGTGATTAATAGGCAAAACTTAAAAATCTGCTCCCAAATCCAAGCAGCACTCCTGCAGCCTAACACAGGAGGGCCGAGAGCAATCCACGCCACCAACAAGCGATACGGAGGAGTGACAAACGTGGACAGCCAGGTTACAACCAACCAATCAGAAGAGGTTATAAGGGGGAGGAGGATAATTTTCACAACAGGTGACAATATCCAACTGTTAAGGTGGGTACTAAGCAACATAAGCTTAGCGAATATATTAAAAATAAGTTAATTCATTAAATGAAGCTCAAAGCTTGAAACAAACTGAAGTAGGTAAGTGTAAATATTTATTACAGGTTTTATTTATTTGTGGGTTGTGACGTCACGGCTGTAAGTATGACGCGAAATAGGACACGCACGCAGGTGAGTTAAGTGACGTAATTTAGCTGCGAACAGGTAGATGGGAAAACTTGAGACAAGTGGAATGATGCTGCAATGTGGGTATGGAGAGGGGGAGTCAAACGACTCGGCAATCGGTGTTTATGGCGAACCGAGCAGAGTGATATCGCGAGGCGCGACATCGCTAGAAAGCTTCGAGTTAAATAAATCATACACGGCGACACTCGCCGTGTATATAAATATGATTGAAGTCCTCCTTCCAGCAAAACTAAAACTATTACATTCTCCGTTCCTATTCAATTTATTTCTACCAAACTTGGCCAGATAGTAGATAGGTATGGAAGGTGCATTTATACCAACTTTTACGCAAGTCCGTGTAAGGGCACGTTTACGCAACGACTCGCCTTTGCATTCTCGCAGCTAGAATTTGATCGTGAGGGCAAATGAGTTGTTGACATGGTAACAGCGCTACCTAGATTAGCTAAATGCGATATCGTTTGAGCAAATGCCTGCAGTCTTATAATCCGTGACAAGATAGAGAATTCCTCCTGACGAAATAATTTTCCCAGTCACTTCTGAACTCAACGTTATTTACTTTGTCCGTTGCGAGCCGGCAGAGCTAAAACCGCCGCCATGTTGGAATTTCAGATGATTTCTAGCTTCCAGTTGCGAGAATACAAAGGCGAGTCGTTGCATAAACGCGCCCTAAGAGTAAACGTAGGGAGCCACACATAAATTTGAAAACTTTTCACTTGTTGATGTTCTTATGCTTGTTCTTGTTCTTGTGTGACACGGTTTCCGAAAAAAACTACTGCACCTACCTAAAATCTGAAACACGATCTAAGCCAGAAATTTCCTTGACCTTCAAACCTTACAGAGAACCACTCTTTCGATTGGTCGAGCCATTCCGCAGCCATGCGTCCACACCAACGAACTACTGGTCCCTGAACGATCAGTTTGATTGTTTTACATTGTTTTAACCATTGTAATTTTGGAACAATGCCACACAGAAAACTCCATGTCCATTCTTCGTGCACGTACTATGTCTTAGCTAAAAAAAAATTGGTTGTTGATGGGTAACATGATAGAATCCGCGGCATTGCAGTGCTGGAAACACCGGTTCTCGTCAAACCACCGAAGTTAAGCAGGATTGGCCCCCGATTAGTACTTGGGTGGGTGAACTCCTGGGAATGCACTCCGGGTGCTGCAGACATAGGGCCTTAGGGCTTCGTCGGGCAGATGACCGGGTGCGGTTAATGCTCGTTAAAACCCTTTGAACCCTTTGATAGAATCCATGTTGCAGCTGAATGCATATAGTTTTAAACCAACCTAAGCTACTTTGTCAATTTCCAGGGCCTGTCGGCCAGCTATAAACGATAGAACGCGTCTTTATTTCATAGATGTAGGCTTTCAGAGATGAGTTGAATTGTTTCAAAGTGGACAGTAACAATCACTGCATGCACGCGAAAGCAACAGCAATGCATGTGCGCCCGCGTTCAGACCTTTGTAAATAAAATAAAAAAATCGCTTAACTGCCGGCTGAATTATGTTTGGTGATGCCATAAAAAAGGTACGCGGATTGCAAACAAAAACGTCAACAAAAACGTAAAAAAAAAAGGTTATATGATTAAAGTTTCACTTTACTTGTTAATGTACACGGATAAAAACTGATGATTTTTAATTGAAATAAGCAAATGTACAATTGAGAAATTTGCATCTGTTCAAGTACTGTTGTGCTTTACCAATCATAAAACGTAAAGCACAACAGCGCCTAAACAGATGCAATTTTCTCAATTGTACATTTGCGTATTTCAGTTAAAAATTATTAATTTTTTAACCGTGTACATTTTAACAAGTAAAGTGAAACTTCAATCATATAACCCTTTTTTTTACGGTACATTTGACGTTTTTGTTTTGAATATTTAATATTTTAAATATTAAAATTCAACAAATGAACCTACACTCAACCTGGCCAGAACAGATCACCGTTAGGAGACCAGTAGTCTCTACCACACTAATCTAAACAGCTCACAATTCCAGACAAAATAGCCATTAAAGACGAAAAAGTTAACCACAAAAAGTGTACAGTTTATAAAATCTCTTGATCTCATGCAAATTGCAGCACCACCTATGTGGGTGAATTGCAAGAAAACTGCGACAATTTACGGCAACAAATTTAACCTTTAGGGCTCCCGCGCACACAGCGGCCAGGCCGCGCGAACAGGTCGCTGCGACCACCGAGAATGCTTACGGTATCTACAGCAAGGCGCACTTGGCCGCAGCGGCCAGCCTGTCGCCGCGGCCACTGGGATCCCGGGCGGCGACCATACTTCCTGCGGGTTCATTTTTCACCACGTGATCGAAAATTATCAATGAAAAACGGACGTGGCCGCGCGGCACGTCGTCATGTTTTTTGGCCGCGCGACCTGACTGCTCAGTGCGCGGGCGCCCTAAACTAAATTCAAACCAACTCATTAGTACAGCATTGCATAGCAACAGGAACTTCCCCAGACAGGATAAATACAGGGTACACACCAAACCTGAAAAAAAAACAGCCATCCTTTTCACTGATGACCATCTTTGTTCAAGAATTAATTTAGAAACTCTAGTACTTCTTTCACCCAAATCCTGGTTCACAGTCACATCATGCCAGATAATGAAAGTATTAAAGAATTTGTACCACTGTCACACAAACTAGGAATCTCCAAGTATGACTATAAACAACACCCCTCCCCAATCCGAAATCAGTGCAAAATGAATGCACCAAATCAGTACTTCACTAATTTTCTACAGTTGGAGGAAAGAAGCCAACTTGTGGTTTTTCCTACTGCTCGTCTGTTTTGGCAAGGTTGAGCATCGGTTCATTTTCAGTATTATAATATTTAATTTTAGTTTACTTTACTGGGTTGTCATGATTTTTGTGTCATGTAAATAACGAAGCTTTCCAGCGAATTATATTAATTGTTCTTGTGCTTGAACATTTTCGTCTTCTTTCCACAAAACGAAAACCATGCTTGCAACCCTTTCCGATGTCAGTCGCCATTTGGCGAGTGGAAATCAGCAGTTGGCGACTTGGAATTTAGCCTTACTCGCCAAAATGGCGACAAGCAATAGACAATGACACTCAAAGAGCGGCATCTCGGGAACCGTACAAGTAATAGACGAACGGTTCGCGGCGGTGTGCTCAGATTTTTTTAAGGGCTACGTAACTGCTTTTCTGCATTAATATTTGGGTTAAAAAAAATTTAACAATTTCGGAAATGCATAAATTAGAAAAACCATGCATCATGCTAGATGCATTTGGTGTGTGGCGAGTAGAAATTGTGAAATGGCGAGTGCTTTCTATGGTCTACTGGCTAAGTGGCACTGCTACTGGATTGACATTCGCGAGGACCGTATGCTCGACTTAACACTAAAACGATCATATCCCCCTCTCTATCCAGTAATTGTTTAAATCAAAGCTTTTTACTCGTCGCTGAATGCTCACCGACAAACAAACCTCAGATCTGTACAGTATATATCACTTGGAGGAAGCGGTTGCTTTCACTCTCGTTATGCCCATATTAGGGTAATGACGTCATCTTCGTGGATCTTCGGACTTTTACGGAAACACGAAGCTGCTTTTCGTCAGGTTTCGGAGTTTTTACGTTTAACGTCGTCTATGGGCGGGAAAAAAATGAGGTTTAGGCCTACTCAATACGAAACACCAACGCTGAAGCAAACAAAACTGCAGGTTTAAAAACGGGTTGAATGGAACAGAAAAGGGGCTGAAAAGGCTAAAATAAAAGCTCGCCCCCTTTTTTTTTTCATTAATTTGGCCCTGCCCTCTGAGGGGTTTGTGCAAGCCACTGCGAAGCAGGACCTGCGGATATCCAACCTCTGGGAAAAGTCCGGTCTACGAAGAAGGATCTACGGATTTCTGCGATTAGTTATTTTGTTGATTTATCTACATACACGTGATTGTGGGATATAGAGTATCGCTTTTCAAAACGATGGCGACCGGAAGTGACGTCAAGCAAGGGTCGCGAACCGAAAAACAATAGTAATATTTCATTTCCGTTGGGTTTGAATTACGCTTCGGAAATGAAACGTAACGAAGCATGCACTCTTGAGAACCACCTAATTTTTTTCAGTTACGGCTGTTTGACACCTAAAACAACATACCTCACTTTTTTTTTTTAATTAATGGCAAAGATTACATAAAGATAATTGAATTCGACCTTGTGAATCCTCAAGGAATTTTTTGTTCTGAATAACTGAAGAAACATTTCGCAGCTGTTGGAAGCCTTGCGCTTGAAGGCTTCACTTTACTTGGACAGACACAGTCCAGCAAGACTGTCGTGTATCTTAAGAAATCGTTTTAATTTTCGACTCTATTTCGAGTCATGCTCACCCACAAGACAGTGAAAGATGCAAAAGACAAGAATGAAAAAAGCATGGTACTTGCAAAATAACACGACAAGGTAACCAGTGCCAGCCGACTTGTTTGAAAATATTCCTGTAAATCGGATTTAGGGTTGCTTGACGATTTACAGGAATATTTTCAAACATGTTTGCCGAAGACTGCATTATCGGGAAAGATTTTACCTTGTTCATAGCCGGTAAATTTACAGTTTTATTTACACTTATTCAGTAAGCCTCAGGGAACACCTATTTTGAAAAATTTCAATGCTCCGCTAGCAAAGTAAATGCGGACTGAGATTGGAAAGTTACTTAAAACGCATAAAAAAACAAGATATTTTTGTTGTGATTTTTACGGTTTCTGTTGGGGACTCGGTAGTAAAATCTTTTCATATCCGAGAGGTTCCGTAAAAACGCGGGTTGTTCCAGCACAGAGCCGTCTAGACAACATTGGGTCGCTGGCCGTCGTCCGGGGCGCCAATATAAGTGGGGCGCAGAAGCAAGAAAAAAAAATAATAAACATGGTTAGAAAAAAATGAAAAACAAACACTACCATATGTCCAAATGAGTTCCACATGGTACATCGTCCGTAATGCCTATTTTTTTAAATGATGCCATATATCTTCTTTTACGTTTCAAGTATTTTTTTTCCCAAGTAATTCTATATTTTTTTGTTTTTTGTTTGTTTTCACAACTTAATTTTCATTTTGTTTTTCGTATGGTGCCATCATCTCTTTCGTTTTTTTTTAATTCATTAAAAAATCTCCAAGGCCACTTCAAGGCACAGAAAGTGTTTGTCTTGCCACAATTTTCTTTTGGAGTTGCCTGTGATGTTTTCGTTAAGTGACGCCACTTAAATGTATAATTTTGCTATGGTCCATGGTGTCGTCTTTTAGTCACGTTTTTTTTCCCGTTGCGTTGCGTTTAATCAAGAATTTATAGGGTTGGGGGAGGAGAATTAGTAACTCTAAAAATTCCCTATTGAAACGTGTTACATTCATTCCTATTAGTTCCATCTGGGTTTTCAGAGGGCGCCACGCGTTCCATCTGGTAATTTTGGCTCATTTTTCAGCCCAAATCTAAAGTAAACTGAATTACAACTAAGCTAAACAAAATAATAATTAAGTACAAGCTAGTTTTATTTCGTTTAGTTTAATTTTAGGCTGAAAACTTGTGTGGACATTCCCACATAAAACTCATGGCGCCTTCTATAAACTTAGACGGAACTAATAGGAATGCATCTAAGACGTTTCAGTACGAGGTCTCAGTCACAAATTCTCCTCCCCAACCCTATATATTCTTGGTATAATGTAGGTTTTTCAGGTGATGCCACATACTTGCTTTTTAGGCCGCTAAAAATTAATTAAATGGTTCTCAGGAGTCGTACTAGAAAAAATGCGGGCGATGGTTTTTTTTTTTAACCCAACAAAACGAAATCAGCAGCTTACATTTTGTTGTGGAGTACAATATCTGTGTTTTATTGCCAGGATTAGCATTCAAAAGTTACACATTTGATAAAAAGTCATTCGTTAGATCCAAGTTTTTAGTTGTGACATGCCTTGAACTACCCTTAGATTCGTTTCGATGCGACTTCATGTGAATGGAGCAATGAGTTGATATGGTCAACGGCTCCAGGAAATGTTTGGTGAAAGTACTGATGATTGATCAGAATTTTTGTTTAGAGAATGTCGTAAAAAACGTTTCATGCGCTCAGAAAAATCTATGCGTGCGCTCCTGAGAACCACTTGATTAACTTTTAACTAAATACGGATGCAAACCTATTTACGTTGCCTTTTGGACTTATACCAATTTCGAGCCCATTGGCTTTCCGTCCCATTTAATAATTGACTTTTAGCAGCCCTATTTCAATTTTCTACGGTTTCATAATTTTTTCAAACGATTTTTTTCAAACGATGAAACACACTTTTGGGAGGGGTCAAACTTAAAATGTGATAAACGTTTTTAAGTAGTGGTCAAGTTACACACAAACATCACGAATGAAAATTAACGAACTCACAAGAAAAACTTGATAAAAGAGCCCTTCCTAAATTAATTTTTTTTGGGGGAAGAAAACATTTTAAAACTCAAATACAAAGTTCAGGTTGTAGAATATGCAGGGATCCTCGGCTGGCGACTAAGTACACAAAAAGATATTGCTTTAGGCGAACAAACACACAGTGTACAAAGCAAACTTATTTCAATATTTGACAAGAGCAATAATAACGGCTCGTGGCTTACGGACCTTCCTTTGAAACGTCCACATGTTTGTTGTTGCTTGACCTGACAAGTATGTAAATATTTGTGCGCGAGAAACGAGTCGAAATATGTGCATAAGCCGCCCACAATAAGTCTAATTAAAGCTGAAAGTGACTTAATACAGTTCTGAAGTGGCCACAGAATTTTTAACACCGAATTTCCCACTGGGGAGAGGTTGTTAAATTAAACATTCATAAAGTGGACCTTAGGAAGCAAGATCATTCTGTAATTAGGTATTTGGCTGACTGCAACTTTACATTAACTGAAGATGCATGTCTCTGTAAGGGAACGAAAATTTCAGACGGGATTGTGATAAAACAATGAAGAAATGATCTGAAACAAAACCCACAAGGGTAAAAGAACCCGCGAAATTTTAGCCAATCAAAGTAGTGATATCATAACAAAAATGGCTCCCACCGAGTTGCTACGAAGTTGCCAAATTCTGCCGCTACGCTTTGAACATTACCGGCGATTAGGCCTAACGTGCTTGTGCGGAAATTAGCTGATGTCGCCATAGTAACCAAAGATTGATCGTGAGTGGCTGTGAAGTCGAATTATGACTTGCGTGACTATGAGGTAAGTCATTTCTGTTTATAAATTGGTCTAGGCCTATTGAATGTAATTTTGTCATACTTGCGTTATGTGGCGGAGACCAGGAAACCAGACGATTCGTTCGTAAAAAACAACATGGAGGGACAAAGCTGACAGTTTCACCTGATAAAATTCCGGGTGCTAGTTTTATCTGTAATAACATCAAGAGAGCGTAGTTTTTATCGTAAAAGTTTCTCAATCACGAGTTGCATTCCGAAGCTGAAAAAAAAATACCGAGTGCTCGCACGAGGTGTTTTTAGCAGCTTGAGTAATGTAACGAGTGGTTGAGGAAATTTACCGATACTTAAACTACACTCGAGTGGTAGTTGAAAGGAGAATGTACCGTCTCCTTTAAACATCAATTTTAAAATAAAAACTACTGTATTACACGGCAGTGGTTTTTCGCTTGAATACATAATCCCTGTATGCACGAAATGATGAAAGTTACAAATTGTTGCCAGATTGCTCTGACTGGTAATTTAGGGGCTACAGAAATGGCATATTTACCGCCCCGCCTCCGTAAATAAGTAACTAGCGGAATCGCTCGCTTCGCTCGCTCATTCCGCGTCGTGTCGCTACGCTCGAGAAGATTTCTTACTGCAACACTTATGATGCAGACAGACCTTCCACATAAAAAATGATCAAATAAATTATAAGAGTGTAGAATGCGATATCGGTTATCTCGAGAGAAGGTCAATATTATTTTTTTACGTCCAAAGAGTCAAGCGAAAAGATCAAGCAATTTATCAGGAAAGCGCTGTTTCTGATGACAAACGCTGATTTTCGTTCGCTTCGCTTACTCAATCAGCGCAAACATTTCCTCAGAAACGTGACTGAATCAATGTTACCACCAAGAACCACACATCACGTGTAATTTGTGTTAGTATACAGTTTATATGGGTTTTCTTGTTTTAGTTAATTTAAGAATATTGTTCTGTACGCCCTGCTCAGTACAGATTTTTCCATGGGCGTCTTATCACTTCACTTTCTGATAATCCCTCACTTGAAGAATTATTTCCGGAGGAAAGTCAGATGTAATTGCCTACGAAGGTGAGAGATGAAAGATTGATAGAGCAAAGCGAGACACACATTACGTGAAAAGGTTTACTTTACGTGGAAATCGCTCGCTTTGCTCGTTCAATCCACCCACCGCCGTGTTTCAGAAACACGAATGTTTGACACCGTTTTAAAACCAAATCTATTGTTTTGATTTTTTCCCGAATCAAGTCAGTTGTATTTTAAGATAGGTGTATATGTGGTGCGTTGCAAAATACGTCGTCCGTGCTTCCTTTTCCAGATCATCTCTCTTCGCTCGAGGAGGTTTTCATGAACAAACTATGACGTTATGAACAAACATGAAGAGGGTTAGAAAAAAACTTTGACGTTAGTTTTTCAGGTTCTTTCGCTTATTTGAGGGTGATAATATCAAGTTACAGCGATGAAAATAGGCCTATTAAAAGCGAAATTTAATTATCTTTCGTTTGGTCCTACTCCTATCTTTGTAGGTGCTTTGGTTCCGGAGGAGTAGAGGTACAAACACGCACGCACGCACATCGTATGATTTTAATTATGTAGACTAGCGGAGTCGATCGCTGCGCTCGCTCATTCCGCGTCGTCTCGCTGCGCTCGAGAATACTTCTTGCTGCAACACTTATGATACAGACAGACCTAACACAGAAAAAACGATTAAGAGTGTAGTAAGAGTGTAGTATGCGATATCGGTTATCTCGAGAGAAGGTCAATATTTTTTTTTACGTCCAAGGAGTCAAGCAAAAAAATCAAGCAATTTATCAGAAAAGCCTTGTTTCTGATGACAAACGCTGATTTTCGTTCGCTTCACTCACTCAATCAGCGCAAACATTTCCTCAGAATCTTGACTGAATCAATGTAATCACCAAGAACCACACATCATTTGTAATTTGTGTTAGTATACACTTTATATGGGTTTTCTTGTTTCACTTATTTTAAGAATATTGTTCTTTACGTCCTGCTCAGTACAGATTTTTCCATGGGCGTCTTATCACTTCACTTTCTGATGATCACTGACTTGGAGAAACATCTGCAGAACGTCAGTTGTAATCGCCTACAAAGGTGAGAGATGAAAGATTGATAGAGCAAAGCGAGCCACACATTCAAAAGGTTTACTTTACGTGGAAATCGCTCGCTTTGCTCGTTCAATCCACGCACCTCCGTGCTTCAGAAACACGAATGTTTGGCACCGTTTTAAAACCAAATCAATTGTTTTGATTTTTCCCTGCATCAAGTCAGTTAGTATAAAACCAATTTTAAGATTTGGTGTGTTGCAAAATACGTCCTCCGTGCATCCTTTTTCAGATTATGTCTCTTCGCTCGAGGAGGATTTCATGAACAAACTATGACATCATGAACGAACCTCACGACGTCATGAACAAACATCATGCGGGCAAAAAAAACTTTGACGTTAGTTTTTCAGGTTCTTTCGCTTATTTGAGGGTGGTAATATCAAGTTACAGCGATGAAAATAGGCCTATTAAAAGCGAAATTTAATTATTTTTCGTTTGTCCTACTCCCATCTTTGTAGGTGCTTTGGTTCTGGAGGAGTAGAGGTGTAAACACGCACGCACGCACGCACATCGTATGATTTTAATTATGTAGATAGATATCTATGAATCATAGGCGGTTTAACGGTTATAATTGCTCGCGAGCAAGAAACGGCTAGTCCAATATCGAGTGGGTGGAGGTAAACGAGGGCGCTCTCGGGCGAGTTTTCCCTTCAGCCCCTAGATATTGGACCAGCCGTTTCGAGATCGAGAGCAATTATAGCCGTTAAGTCGCCTATAATTCATGAATATGTATTTTAATGCTAAGGTGTGACGTCAAGCTAATTTATCGTCTTATTCGAGTTATTAAAGACTTGTTTCAAGAATTTAAGAATTTTTACATGCGACTTATGTAAATTCCTGAATGGAAGTTCCGGGTTGGAAACGGGGTTGTTGGAAGCTTCGTGTGTATGAAGGCCGACTAAAGGGGAGAGACGTTCCGTAATATCGATGTTTGTGTTGTAAGGTAATACTGTATTTTTTCTACTTTAATAGTTTAAATAAGCTGAGTGTATAAAATGCGTTTATTCGCTTGAGTCTCGTAGGTTTTTAGGTGTATTTCAAAGTGTCAGTAGCCTAGTTTTCGTACCGTCAGAACGAAAGGTTGCCGGGATGGGCCATTCCTCCGTGGGTGGAAGCCTAGCATAGTACGCGAGTTTTTTTTTTTTTTTTCGTGTTAGGCTAGAAAGAAAAATGTCGCAGGTTGTAAATGTGCCTGTTTATGCTGGTTGCAATGAGGTGTGCTAGTTGAATTTGTGTTGTGTATGATAATTTTGCAAAGTCGGGTCGTATGTCACATGGTGGAGCAGGGGTTGTGTAGACCCCCGTAAAAAGTGTCAGATTATCGAAAAAGTGTGGGTTATCAAAATTAACCCACTGTGACGTGTTTGCGTTAGGAAATCTCATTAGGAAATTTAGGCATTTTTTTTTACTTTTATGTTTCTCCATTTCTTTTAACGTGTTTTACACTCCTAAAGCGAAAATAATCGATTGGGGTTCGATGAGAGTTTGCGATCTTTTACTTTGTGTCATAACTTGATTTTAAGTGATGATTTACGCCGGCAATTGCAGCACTGACTGCTTGAAAACGTCGACGTTTCAAAGAACCTAAACGTAACATCTTAGTATTCTTTACGCGTGGCATGTCCGGTTTTTCCTTAATCGACGTAACGATTTATAGACTGAAAGTAAAGCTGTTTTCTGTTTCGCAGTTGATGGAGCCCAATCCTCTTTAATTCCATCCAACATCTTCAAAGTTTTTTTTTTTCTGCTTTATCACAATGCGCTGACTGCCACTCAAAGCCTAATCCTTGGAAAAAATAAAATTAGCGGCGTAAAACTGGAATCGCAATGACTGGGTTGAGAGCGGCAGTTGAATCAGGGGGTGAGATTTGTAATAAAACAATCCTTGCTCGCTTTGCTTACTGGATAGACAAGCAAGCATAAAGCTCGCTGCACACATGGCGTTGTTTTAACGTCCGTTGACGCTGCGTTGACGTAGCAATCAATGAACACATGACGGTGAAATAACGCAAGTTACGCATTCGACCGCATTCCTGTTTTGCTAACCTCGTGTACAAAAAATATATTTTGAAACTAATGCTAATGAAACGATATTGTTTTTTGGCCTACCTCATGTACAAAAAATATATTTTGAAGCCAATGAGATGATATTTGGCGCATTCATATACTGATATAAGACGTACCAGGGGAAGATATTATATATCATTTGCAAATTAACTAACAAATTCGGATAAGTTCTTTAATTACGTCCCAATGAGTCTTAAATCATTTCTGCAGCAATATTTCGTATTTCAGGATAGTTCTTTATTCCCCCAATAGAGCAGTGACACGCCGTAGTATTATTGTATATAACTCTATGCTGGAGTCGTAATGGGTTAGCTTGCAAGGGGCACTACAGTGAGAAACAGAAGGGCGTCATACTGAAGCCGATGCTGTGAAGAGTGATTTCTTAGACCTAAAACGCGCGATTTTTGTTGTTGGAGAAAACAACATTATTTTAAGCCTAAGAAATCCGCTCTTCCGTTGTTTTTCCCTCCATTTTTATGTAGTGCACCTTGTAGTTATGCCCTCAAAAACCCATACCGGTGCCAATATGGCGGCAAATGTCACTGCTCTATAAACAATTCCATGTCAAATTTCTTCCAGATTGGACGCCATTTTTGGTAATGCTTTTTTTGCGATAAATAACGGATGTGTGCAGCGCTCAAGTCACACAATATGTATACTGAGAAGCCGGAGGTACGTTTGCGTTATCGTTGTGGTGCCGAAGGGAATTGCGTTGGAAAACAAACGCACGATCGACGTGCGGTAACGCAACGTAAACGGAGGTATATGTGTGCATTACCCAACAGATGTCACGTAAACAACACCGCAAATGCGGTAACGCAGCGTCAACACCACGTTAAAACAAAAACGGATGTGTGTATCGGGCCTTAGTAGTGGAGGTGGTTTGTAAAATGTAAACCTGAATTGCTTCCCTCTCCCATCAAGAAGGAGCATTAAAGTTAGTGTTGCGAAGGTTTTCGGATGTTGACGGCGCTCCCAGCCAAAGCCATGGCGGCAGAAGCGGGGGATTTGCTTGGTAAATCAAATCGGGAATTCCTATGATCTTTTGAATCCCACAATCAACATGAGCACGAGATATCACAGTGCCCTTCTCTTTCCGAAAATGCCAGGGATGGCTGAGGCCGGAATCGAACCCCGGACCTCTTAACACATGATCGGTCATGCTAACCATTAGGATATCACCCCACCAAGTTAGTATTGCAGTCAAAGTGTGCGTAGAGGAGGAAGCAAGTGGATTTTCCGTTCTTTCTTAGTGTCCACTGACGGTTTCTTGCTTCACAAACTCCCCCCCCCCTCTCCTCTTACCCTCCCCCACGTGTTTTGTCTTTTTTTTTATTTAAGAACTTATGGATCTGCTATGCTGTCATTTTTCACGAAGACCTAGACTGTTGTATTTGTAACACACGTCTACATGGCTTAAAGTGTTGTACATAAATTCTGTAGACTTACAAATCACCCGTCTATAAGTATATGTATACCGCTGCCATAACAACATACCAAATTACCTTTGTAAAGAATTCAAATTGCCCAGAAATTGAACTCTTGCAACACTGCTTCTTCTTGCAATTTCCTGT
>JAHWFP010188224.1:0-16534 GCA_023313725.1 Lithobius niger
GCTTGTGGACCAGTGTTAAAGTGATGTTGGTGTAATGCTAGCCTTGCACGGTACTGGTCGACATGGACATGAAGGTTGATCGCCTTAAGATTTCTGGCCATTGGGGGGGGGGGGGGGGGTTTGAGCTTTCGAATTTCAAATTGAAGCGCCGAAATTGGTCCGTGAAAGCGGCGGAATAGGGACGGGGAATAGAATGTCCAAAAATGACTATTTGAGGCCTTGGTGTTCCAAGTCGAGATCTCTCGTAACATAAGGTAATTGTTATTCGGGGGTGCAATGTGATGCTGAGGGGTTGTTGGAAGGGTCGTAGGACCTAAGTCACATCATGTTCGTAGTCCATGCTTCAAACTCCATATAATTTTAGCCACGATTAGGTCGATGGATTAGTGTTAGGCGGGCGAGTATTCTAAGATTTATTATCCTGAACCATTATAAATATTAAATAAATTAGTTGCAAACGCAACCGGAATGGCAAGGACCTGTTGATCGCTTACAGCCATCTGACATTAAACCTAAAAGTGATAGATTACAAAAGTTTAAAAGTTTAAAATGAGGACAAATGGCGTGGCAGCAGAGGAAGGGTTGATGGAATTTGGTCGGGGTCACGAATGCGTAATCAATCTTCACGAGCTACCTTGGCGATTCTACTTTACTTTTGGCCCTGGCGTCATTATTATACGTCTTCTCACCCATTTCATTATTAAGCCATCCGTTACGGCGAAGCCTTGCAATGTTCATTTATTATTTCGAGTCGTAGACCACGATCATTTAATGCATAACCAAATCCCTTCACGGAACGTCACTGATGATGCAACTTTCAACATATCAACGCACAATCCTTTCACCATTCTCCATCGTAACGTCACAGTCCTTGCAAGATTGAACGCTATCTAGGATGACATTTTGACAACTTTAGGTAGCCTACGTGTCTAAAAAAACCCTCGTAATGACCGTTACATATTGAGCTTGAAATCCTGAAATCGGTACTGAATCCCATAATAGAATTTTAATGGTTTTTACCTTTGTTTTAACGTGGTTTTTTTTTTACCGTGTCTAAAAAAAAATCCTAGTAATGACCGGTCCATATTGAGCTTGAAACCCTGGAATCGCTATTTCAGTTCCAGAATAGAATTTTAATGATTTTCACCTTTGTTTTAACGGGTTTGTTTTCCGTGTCTAAAAAAAATCCTACTAATGACCGGTCCATATTGAGCTTGAAATCGTTGAATCGGTATTGCTATCTCAGAATAGCATTTTAATAGTGTTTACCTTTGTTTATACGTGTTTTTTTTTTTACCGTGTCTAAAAAAATCCTATTTATGACCGGTCCATATTGAGCTTGAAATCGTTGAATCGGTATTGCTATCTCAGAATAGCATTTTAATGGTTTTTACCTTTTATTGTTTTAACGTGTTTTTTTACTCCTTTCCTAATAACGTTAGGCCTATCTACCAAAACTGTTTTTTGGACCACTTTCAGGAGATAACATTATAAAGTCCGGGGGCGGGAGGGTCACGTGACGTTTGTTCGAGTGGTAAGTTAACGGCATCGGATTCGATTAAAGAAGAAATTAGGGACTCCAAATATTTAACGAGTGTAGTAAACGACTTTTCTGAGAGTTGCCAAGCTGGGAACACTCGCTGGGGACAGTCCATTTGACGGATAGAGGGAAGAGACACTAAGGTAACTTTGCACTTAGTCGATCCGTTTCCCCAGCCAACCTCTGAACTTGATGCGATGAATTATTTACATTATTAATACCGTAGGCCTCCGAGGACTGTCATCATCTACCACGACGGTTGTTTGTTGATTCGGTTTATTTATCTTCTAACTACAACGTTGGCTCTCATCACTACACGATACAATACATTTAAAGGGCGTCTTTCAAACGAAATGCGCGTTAGTTTTTATCATTGCTTCCAAAAAAATACGAATCTATACTACAAAACCAGGGTCAACCCTAAAATTAAAATTCGATTCTAATCAACCCTTTAGGATGAAATTTGGTGGTTGTTTTTCCCCGGTGCTACACATTTGATCTGTGAAAAAAAAAAATCAGTTTTTTGCTCCATCCCTCTCTTCCCTTTTATATACGGTCTATAATTGTGTCAAGATATCTCCATCACATTTCGTCCGATTAACTTGATTAAAAAAAAATGACGTGTGTTGTCTCAGGTTATACTAGGATTATTCAGCTACACAAAGCCAAAGTGGAGAAATAATGCTTTTCATGAATAATTGCGTGGTTTTCATGACATGAATAATTGCGGCTGTTATTGGCCGTGGTGCCTTGAGAAATGTGTTTGGCTAAAGTCTAGAATACACCCATACCCGACATCCTTCTGAAATTGATTCCAAATGGCTCCAGCACATTCATACATGCGAGAACAGTCTGTTTTATAGCACGGAAATGTGTTAAAACGACTTAAATCGGTCACTTTGTATAGCTCCGCAATCCGTACATTTATACGGAGTTTGCGTTCGCTCGACGTTTCATCTCTGTGTGTGCATGTACTAATTTTTAATCGTTTGCTAATAATAACCATGAGATCAAAAATCTAAAACACTAATGCGGTAAAAATTAAAATTATTTCTGCCAAGAGATCGCTGAAGAAAAAGTATAAGATACTAGCCTAAAAAAACTATAATGTGGGATGTTAAAACGCGGAAATCTGTACCGTTTGCGACGACACGATTTTCGCGGTCATGCTGTTTCGTCAACTACACCCAAGGCCAACTGAAATAGTAGCTGCGTTTCTCGCTGCGAGGAACGCAGCTATACTATCTCAGTTGGCCTTGTATTACTACGCCGAGTCTCGCGAATCGGTGCGATGGTAGCATGCGCGGATGGAGATCTGCGCGTGTGGCTGTTACAAGGCAGGCGGAATGTACCTTTAAACAGTAACACAGAAGGTCTCCGTCATTTCGCCGCACACACATCAAGTATCCAACCAGCCCGGCCTACACCTAGACAAACACCACCAGAATAAATACGAAAGGCGTGCCGGACCAACTGAGATTAAACAGATGCGGACAATGCTTGGAATAAGCAGTTGTTCACAGTTGTTCACACAAAAATTAAACGTTCCGGGTTTCCCCTAGAAGAAAAAAAGGCAGGCAGAAGGACGCCAAACTGGAAGTAAGCAGTTGCTCACAGTGCCTTTTGTAGAAATCTGGTGACACCACGCTATATCACTGCAGACAAGAAGAAAAGAGGGAAAGAATGCACAACAGTGGTAAGGGAGATGCGCTGATTGAGTGAGCGAAGCGAACGAAAATCAGCGTTTGTTAGTCAGTATGCGCAAAATTGTGATTAAACTAACTTGCTTTCGAAGAAGCACGAACATACTCATGGCAGACAAAACCACACGTTTACTAAACCCTTCTGGAGTACGGGCTCGTGACACGAAAGGGAATAAAATCAGACAATTGTAGGGAATAAACGTAATCCATTAGTGATACAACGGTAATCGGATCAGAAACTAAACGGCTGCACTGGTAATTTATTTATAATTCTTTTGTACCGTAAAATCGCGGGCCACGCCGTTTAACGAGTCATCGAAGACGGAACGGTCCTTTCTAAAATCCTATCCTCGGGGCGTTCTTAGCCGAGTCTGAACAGAAATGTGCTGTAAAAATCAGAACTGCCCACGGTCGCCGAATCTGACTGGCGACTGAACAGTATAAATAGCTGGAATTTTAACCGTGTGTTAGTATTAACAGCAAGTGTGTTGCTATACTCCTGAACGACATCCCCGCCATACACTCAGCCACACGTGGAAGCATCCCACGGCACGCAGGGGTAGCACGCACCAAATTGTCGTGTAATGTATTTCTCATAGTGTTCTACTCCGAATTTCGTTTTCTTTGTTAGATCTTGTACGTTCTGGTAATTTGCTAGTAAGTGGGACGTCTTGGGTTCGAGTCCCAGGTTAGGGAACCGCCTCTGCCAAAGTATTGCAAACTAAGATTGTACTTCGGTAGCACATTCGAGAAAAATCGGTTTGGGTTAAATACGGTGCCATCATGTCTGAATTTGTTAATACATAGATACGAAGATAGAACATACAGGTGCCGACTATGGAGTAATTGAAAGCGGCGTTAAACACCAACCTTGTTTTTACTGAAATGCGATGAAAAGCAGAACTGAGGAGATTCTCGTTCCACGCTGGTGTCTTTCCGACTGTTTGTCCGTCTGTCTGACGTCACGATAACTTTTAAAGCCGATTCATTTAAAATTTTCCATTGTATTCACGCCCAGTTTGGGGGGGGGGATCTAAATTTGTAACCAATAAAAATGAACAAAAGCGAAGAGGTTTTTGACTCAAATGTGCGAAATTAAATCAGATAAAAAAATATTTATGGAAATTAACTAACGGAATGGAACTCCAAATTGGCTCGGTAAGAGGTAAATAAATACGGATGAAGACCTATTTCCGTTTCCCTTTGGACTGAACTGTCATTATGCCTGAGCTGGAATAGAACCCTCGACCGTTGAGATCAGTGGTCGGGTTTCGTTACCAAATGTCCATTCGTGTAGACATTAAAGGGGGATTGCCACCAGATGACAAGCTTCAGCATCCATAGCCATTTGCCGATATCTAGTTCTGTCTAAGCCTTTACTTTCAACAGGCGAAGGAACACAAATAAATGAATTTTTACACAACAAACAAGCCACGTGCCTCCTTAATTATTGAGTGTAAAGCTGGTGCGTCCACGTGCACCAGAGAGCCATCGGTAAAGTTAAGCCTAACGACATCACGAACGCTTTTTTTTTTATATATATCGACCGTTTTGAAACATCGATTTTGAATCGCTAGAGCACCATCAGTGATATCGTTAGCCTTCACCACTTGCTCCCTGGTGCACTTGGACGTACCAACTTTGCATTCAATAATTAAGAAGGCACGTGCCGAGGTTGTTGTGGAAAAATAAATTTCTGTGTGCATTCCTTCGCTCGTTAAAATCAAGTGCCGCATAGAACTAAACAATGGCAGACGGTGCTAGATGCTGAAATATGTCATTCGGTGAATAGGCATCTTTAAGTCCGAAAGGTAACCGAAATAGGTTTACATCTGCATGTGTTTGTTCAGGGGAGACACTCAGAAATACATGCGGACTAAAAGGCTTGATCCAAAAAAAAAATACAAAAAAGGAAATATGACATCTATCTGTTAACGTATTCGCAAATTCAGCCAGCCTTTTAGAACACTATTGCAACGACTTTGCTCGTCGCTTTTTTCAACTTCGCAACGGTACCAGATATTGACGACCATTGTTTACAACGTTAGATTCAGTGTCAAAAGTTAGTGAAATAACACGGCAAATTAAAACATCGTTACTTCCTTATAGCTAACAGAATTCTTTGACGTAACTAAATTAAATAATAACATTTGATCGTCGAATTAAAATCCTAAGGTAACACTCAATAAAAAATGGATTTTAACTTCGTTTAAAATAGAATCGTCGCATTGTTGCATGAATGAATAGGCTTTTCGTCGAACCAAATTCTCCATTAGGCCTGTATCTGCTACTTACCAAATTAAAACTCCATTTTCAAAATTAGGCCTAAAATCATGTTACCATGGCAACGTCAAGTTGCTACGAGTCGCTGTTGGCTTCATCAACAGCGTCTCTCTCGTCACTTCCCTACTACCACTGATCTATACAGGCTACGTTGTTCGTTACGTTGTAACACTGTAACTGTGTGCATGTAGGCGCACCGTGTTGCAAAAATGAATAGGCTTACTATACAATCCATATCTCCGTTAGCTGCTACTTACGAAATTAAAACTGCTGGTTAAAATTAGGCCTAAAAGCTGACAATTACGCCTAAAATGTAAAATAGGCCTAAAAGCTAACACATTTTTAACCGGCAATTGTGATGGCTACTGCTTTTAGATTATAGTATAATGGAGATAGCTGTTGTAGTGCATGATAGAGGTGTGCGCCTCAACATTGGAAGTGGAGAAACTGCACAGAAGACCGGTGCGACGATAGGCAGTCGCTGTAGCCGCTTGTATTTTTTATGTTATTTTTTTTTTCAAAAGCAACGGTCAGCGTCGACGCATCAGTTTTTACGAAGCATCAAAATGTTAAGGTTGCTAAAATCTGATATAAACTTCCTTCTGTTGACCTTTTTGTAAAGCTCTGTATAGCTGTGTACGGATTGATCTAAATTAGGGACAGAATTTGTGAAGAGAATGGGCGTAAAAATAGGAGTATGTGTTGACGTATACCCTTTCATCCACATATTTTCTCTTCTCGTTTTCGTAAAGTACCGCGTAAATCATTTACATGGGGCCTGCAGTTGTATTATTTTACGCTTCAGGAAAAGGGAATTTCAATTTTTAAAATTTTAATTTTCGTCATGGTTGTAAGAACACTAATCGGAACGGAGGAGGAGGCACATCTACATAGGTGGGTTAAGTTATTTATACAATACTTAGTCAGAAAACAGCTTTTAACACACGATTTTATTCAGTTTCATATTCTAGAAAGGTTAGTTTGCATAAAATGTAAAATAAACACAACCAATATTTATGTATTCGTAGCGGACCTTTCAACATGCCGCCTGCGTAGTCTCTGATGAAATAAACCTTTTAAAAATGTATTCTAAAGGCAGAAAGAAGTTTACTTAGTGTACCCTACTTAATACAGACGTCGTCATCGTAAATTTTTGATTTTTTTGTATCTTTTTAGCTTCATATAACATATCAATTAATATGTGGATGTCTAGGTTCTTGGTAAGTATTCAACCCCTGACTGGTGAGAAACCACAAAGACATCAAAATGGCAGGCAAAATAATAATTTTCGACTGAAAATTGCAGGCTTGGTTACCTAAACAAACATTGGAATAATAAAACAATGAGTTATGATCACATACAGTGAGATATTCAGCCCTTTCCAGACATACTTCCAAAAAACAGACGAAAGTGCAATTAAAACAAGGTTACATGGTATGGCAGCTCATTGCTGATGCGCCATATTGGATTCCAACCAACCACTAACTGAACCAGATGTTGCGTAGAAGTCAGTGGTTGGTTGGAATCCAATATGGCGGGCACAATAGTTGCTACACCATGTAAACTCGTTTTAATTACATTTTTCATTTCTTTTTTAGTAGGTATTGTCTGAAATTGGATAAATAATTCACTGTATGGGTTCATAACTCGTCCTTTTATTGTTCTAATGTTTGTTTAGGTGACCAAGCCTGCAATTTTTAGCCGAAAATTATTATTTTGCTTGTCATTTTGACCCCTTTGTGCTTCCCTCCCATCGGGGGGGGGGGGGAGAATACTTAACCTAGATTTTAGCTTCCTGTGGCCACAAGGCTATAAAGAAGCTGCTATAGAGTTCCATTAAAATACTGAAGTAATTTCCTTGAGATTTCCAAGTTTTACAGAGCAGTTGAAGTCAATTTCCAGACTATTTGCCAAAATTTCAGGAAGGAAATTTTTTCACACATTTAACTAGTTTTAGTAGTATTTAGGGCTGACTTCGTGAAAAAAGTAGTCAGATTTAATGAACTTTTCGTTATAAACACAGAAATACAAGGATACATTTTATTTGACCACAATGCTTTAAGAAAATGTGTTTAATGCGCTTTTGTTTATCTGATGTACTACATTTAACACATCAGACTATAGGCCTCAAAGTGTGGCTTTGTTTTTCCCTGTGTTATCTAAGTTTTTTTTTTGTGTGAAAAATCGGAAAATTCCCTGAGTTTTCCCTGAGTTTCGAATGTAGTTTAACTTCCCAGAGTTTTCCAGGTTTTCCAGTGTCTCTAGGTTGGTCGGAACCCTGTGTTATAGGTAACCGGAAAAAAAGTTAATATTGCGAAAACCATTTTTTTTTTGTACCTGAACTACTATTATTGTGCATCAGACGACGAGACCTCACAATGCTAGTACACAAAGCATGAAACGTTGAAATATATCCAAAAACTACATAAAAGTCAAAAATGGCGGTGAACATGTACAAAAAATTATCTTGACGAAAACGTGGCAACAGCTACTGTCAAATGCCCACAAAGGGTAGTAGCGGTGAAAGGCAGTCATTGTGACATCCAATCCAAACGCAGCATAAATTAATGCGGTAGGGTGAGCATGTTCATTCTGTGTACGGTAGCAATGAAAACGGGGGCTCGTATTCATTCTTTGCACGGTAGCAATGAAAAAGGGAGAACATGTGCATTTTACGCGATACCAGTGAAAAGAACGAGCGACCAGCTACGTGAAGGATAATGTGGATTTGTAGTAATAATCAGTAACAAACGAAATATTATGACATGTACTGTTCATGGAAAAGTATGGACAATCAACCTCTGGGCCCCAACAGACACAAACACCAATGCGACAACAAACGGGTCAGTGTGAACATGCGCTTCATATTAGATCGGCGTATGTTACGATGGAAACCGATATTATTTGATTAAAATAGAAGACAAGTTATTTATTTATCGAAAATATAGTCATTTTAGAAAAATACAAGCGTAGAAATAAGCAAATTCGAAAATACGTAGCCAGAGTTCATATCACCACAGTATTTATCAACACGCATTTGTTTCCGGACTGAAAAAAGATGGTTTCAATGAACGTAAAAAGATAATGATTCGACTACCACACAGGGCCGATATTAGGAGGTGAGGGGGAGGAGGGGGCACGGGGAACAACCCCGGACCCCATAATGTTTGGGGAGGGTCTCAAACACAGTCTGGGTTCTTCGAATATCGGAGTCAGAATAATGGAAAACGTGGATATACCCCAAAAAATGTCGGCTTATGCCCAAAAAAAATGGGCCTTACATATTTGTTGATGGAGGCCCCACTTTTATGGTGCCCCCGAGCCCCCAGAAATAAGTTGCAGCCCTGCTACCACAGTATACCTGGTTTTTAATCGTTTGTGCTTAAGTTTCATTAGGGTTTAGCTGCGAATACGTCCAAAGACAACGCCTGCGATGGTGAAACTTATCAAACAGTGCCACAATCTGCTATACATACTCGAAATTCAAATTGCGAGGGGCAAATTATCCCAAACACAAACAAGATAAGGTACATAAAAATTCCTCCTTACCTCTAAACGTCAGCTTGGCCATCCTTTCTGCTCGACCACGAAATCCGCGAACGGACCGGAGGTTGACCACTAACGCCATAGCGAAACCTCCTCGTTTGCCTAAACCTTGATTAACGGTGCGTGTGAGTGTATGTGTGTATATGCGTTAGGTTGTCAGGTAGCGTGTACACTCCCCCGCTCGTGCTTTAGAACGGTGCTCCCTTCATCTTGTACCCATCCATCCTATCGCTTTTCCCCATGTAAAAATATACACACGGGTTGCGGGTATCACAAAAATACTCGAGCGTAAGGTGTCCGAGGGGGGTCGTGTGTAAATTATCCGAAGAAGGGATCGGTGAAGAGATGGACCCTCATGGTGTGTCAGCGGCGGGGGCGGGTTTCACGTGGCGGGTTTGTTACGGCCGTGGCGGCGTCGCCGGTGTTGCTGGTTCGACGTTAGCGGTTGCTATGGAGAGCTCGTGCATCGAAGCCCCAAGCCTAACAAGTGGTCGGGTAGGTAGGAAACGTCGATTGTCGGTGTAGGGAGGGCCGGAAAGAGCGTTGATAAAGACCGAGCGCGCGCGCGTGGAAGCTAGGCTACTGGGTTTCCTGAATGTTGTTGTTTGCTGAAGAGTTTTTTTTTTTTAATTTTAACTGCACGCGAGGGTCATAAGCGATGACGGTCGGCTTGAAAAATTAACCAATATTTGCTAAAGTAAATGTGATTACATGGGGTGAACAGTAGAATTGACTGGGATGTGAGGAGCTATTTGATCGTGGGGTTCGTATACACTGTGGACGGGAGCCGTGTGGACGTGGGAAGTTGGTTGATCTTGAAATGTTTTCTCAAGGTCGACACGCACGTTGCATACTTCAGAAGGGCCGTCACAATTGACGTCACAAAAGATAAGAAAGGGGATTCACGGAGTGTGATAGTTTCGTCACTACGTTTATCCGTCGCACACCAAACGAGGCGAAAAGCGAAAAAAAAGAAGGTCGTCAGTTGTCGCCCTCTTCATCGGTAACAAAAGGGCGGGGGGGGGGGCTCGACGTTTGTGACGTCATTTTCTAGGGGATGCAACAGTTGTGACGAAATGTGGCGAGGTAGGGGTAAAAAAAATGACAAAATTTTCATGACGTCATTTGTGGACGGTCACTGAACTATGTGTCGCAAAATAGCGGCAGGCCTGCCAGGTTGAAATTTTTTTTTCCTCAGTAATGATACCAAAAATTATTGATATCGATAAGAAATTCTGTCTATGCCCAGAGGCATCGTGTGAAGGTTGGAAATTTGTCTGTAAATCTGAAGGCCATCTTAAAATGCACGCAGCACACTCGTGTGGCGCATGAGCAAAAGGTTATTTTTCCCAAAACCTACGCTGTTCCCCGAAGTGAATGACCACTAACCAGGTTTTCTTTGCTCGCAACGAAACGAATAAATTTAGCAAAGAGCTTCGTTCATGGTTACTAAGCAAGGACAAAGTTGGGAGTTTCACTGCTGCCATTATTAGTGCATTTGTTTCTACACTGTGCATTACAGCAGCAACCCGCAACAAGAGTTAAATAAATACAGATGCAAACCTATTTAAGCTGCCTTTTGGACTTATATGTCAGACTCCCTGAGCGGGGAATCGAACCCACGACCTTTAAAATCAAAGGCCGAGGTCCTACCGCTGAGCCATACTGACACGGCTAAAAGGAAACGTCCATAGGCAGTATTTAACACGTGTATGCATGCATACATATAAACATACGCTTTCCATTCGCCATTGGAGCGGCGCTGATTTGCCGCGCCATACTCCAAGTGAAACTAATGGAACACTTAAACTCGAACTACAGTGGCAAATGGAAAGTTTATGTTTATACGTATACATGCACGTGTAAATGCTGCCTATGGACGTTTCCTTTTGGCCGTGTCAGTATGGCTCAGCGGTAGGAACTCGGCCTTTGGTTTCAGAGGTCATGGGTTCGATTTCCTGCTCAGGCAGCCTGACATGTAAGTCCAAAAGACAACGTAAATAGGTTTGCATCTGTATTTATTTAACGTTGTCAGTACTTCCTGGGTCTGGTTTTTGCTTCGGTTTTTTTGGAGTACGTTTTCATGGTATATATTTTAATACATTTTGCTTATACGTAACTCAATTACACGCTCGAGTTTTTTATAAGCGGGACTTTTGTTCCTGTCCGTAGCACAACTGAAAAACGTCGCGTGGCCCCGCAATATACTGCCACGTTAGAATGCACATTATTAAAACAAAACGACAATTTTTTACGAGATTACCCATGATGAGACTTGGTGACGCCGTTACTTCGAAACCAAAACAATGGCGTATTTTTACGATGTTCGAGTGTGACAGTGCTCTCCGTCTGATGACAGGATTTTACAAACGTTGTGTTTTCAGTCACATTGTCGACAATTTAAACAATTGCAGGCTTACATTTGGTGTAGTGTTCGTTCGTTTGTTAGTCCAATTTTGTGTCGATTCATCGGCAAAATCAACAGCCAATGAGATGCAAGAATCAATAAAATGGAGCGATATGAAAGCACTGACGTCAGACGCTTTGTGGCATGCCGATGCATCTCGCAAAATCTCTCACGGGTTTTCACGCTGCTACGTAGTATTGAGTAGACCGACCCTGACGTCGAATCAAGTGACCTGGCGCTGGAATCCCAGACAGCCTTGTCCAAACGGTGGACTATGAAGCTAGAGTTAAAGACGCCGGTTAAACACAGCATCCACGTTCCAGATTCTCCGTCATCCAATAGGCTGATGTGGGTCACGTGATCTCGTTTTAGTTAGGAAAATCGCGGTGCTTCTGCGAATAGTGTTGTTCCATTTTTAATTTACCGCTATTTTCTTTATATTACTGGAAGATTCTACGTTGCTACATCTAGAAGTTGAAAAGGCGAAAAGGCACCTTTAAGGAAGGATACCGCCACGTACTGGACATTGTTTTGGGATACGAATACGAAATTAAAAGTTGCAGTGTAGAACTTGTTTACGTTTGCCGATCCTCGATATCGAGCTGCCGACATGAACACCGATTCTGTCTCCGTAACTCAACAATGATTGTAGCATTCAAGACGAAGAGATTGTGATTGATCAAATGGGTCAAAGGGGTTTTAGCGAGCGTTAACCGCACCCGATCATCTGCCCGACGCAGCCCTATATAAGCCCCACGTCTGCAGCACCCGGAATGGATCCCCAGATGGTCACCCACCTAAGTACAATCGAGGCCAATGTTGCTTAACTTCGGTGATTGATCAATCCCTGGTCTTTAACCTTGAAACCCTGTTACGTTTGACATTTTATGAACAACTAGCATCATACCCGGCTTCGCCCGGGGATTTGTTTGACCCGTGGTTGTTTCCCAGTATTTTCTCGGTGCTGCCTTTCCTTCAATCGTCTCACTCCGCAAAGCAATGTCGTAATCAAATAGCGGCTGTAACATATATAAGAACTGCGCCACCAGCGGGCATTCTCCGTTCAGGCCCCTCCCCATTCCCTGTAGCGTGCGAAAAATAACTGTCCTTCGTACATGACGTCATTCAAGACATGCCTTTGCGATGACCGCGCAGAGCAAATTGTTAGTCGAGGCATCAATATGCCAATTTCAACTTCTTTTCAGGGCAACAACGTCCCAGTTTCAACTTCAAGATAAAGAATTGACACACTCGCACGTTTTCATTGTTCCCCTTCCGGGGGTCGTTGCGGTTGCTTCCTTTCTGCTATGAGACTTTGGTTTATAATGTAAGATCAATTGTAACCCCACGTGCTGAATGAATTTTTGGCTTGAATTTTAGCTTCATCTTCACTTCCCTCCTAACCTCCCAACCTCCCCATTCCCTTATCAATCACCATTTTTTGGACGCCTTTTAGACCTTCTCATTAGAACCTTCCCCCTTAACCCAAGTCCGATTAAACTCAAACCCATATTTCATCCAATACTTGGGCCTTTTAGTCAAAATCAAACAGAGACAAACGTTCATCCCTTTTGCAACGTTTTGTGACTCGAACTCGCAATTTAGGCGAGCCAGTAAATAAATACACCATGAATCTGAACCACATTTTGGGTAACATTATTCTACCAGAGCTTTATAGAAGCTGTGAGCGTTAAGTTTTGGATCGAAATCTCATCCCCATTTTAGCAACCAACATTGTAAAACTTCCGTTCCACCTGTCGTTCCCATCAGTCATGTTGTGAACCGCACAAGGTAAATCCCGATGCCAAGCTATCAACATCAGTAACTAAATATAACTGATTTAGTTTATTGACCTGAGGCAATTTACTCTTATGAACGGACTATCGATTAAACATCCTATCATTTATGCTGTTTATCAACACTTTGTGTACTATACTAGAAAATTAAAACATGCCGCGTTGCTGATTCGAATTGATGACGTATACGGCGGCACGAGGGAAAGGCTCTAGCTACCATTCAACACCAATATTATACATTATTACAATTACACAAAATCATTGAGGTTTTCCCTTAATAGTACGTAAAATTTTGTTTTTCTGGCACTATCGGTCGATCTCCAGAAATTTTTTCGGGGATCAGCAACGTTGACGAGCAACCCAAAACAAGCGGCTGCAGCGACTACATAGTCGTACCCGATCTTCTGTACACTTCCGTGACTTTCGAAAATGTTGAGCCGCACACCTCTACCACGCACTGCAACACCGCTCTCGATTACGTAATCTAGAAGTTTAGTAACCATCACAAATGCCGGTTTAAAATGTGTTAGCTTTAAGCCTAGTTTTAGATTTCAGGAGCAGTTCTCAGCTTTTAGGCCTAATTTTTATCTGCCGTTTAAATTTCGTAAGTAGCAGCTAACGGAGTGTTGGGTAAGAGAGAAGGATTATTCTTTTATGCAACACGGTGCGGAGATTTAACGTAGCAGTGGCAGAGTGATTTAAGGTCTAATTTTCAGCTTTTTGGCCCAATTTGTTTACTTGCCGTCTTAATTTCGTAAGTATAGCAGCTAACCGAGAGTATTTTGTCAAGAGTAGGCCTATTCATCCATGCAACACGGTATCGACAACATTTTTAATGAAGCTAATGTGTGTCGTTAACCTTTGTTTTTTTACGGTTGCGTTGTTTTTCTGTAGTGTTGAATTGCTACAATCTAATGTTATTATTTCATTGAGTTACATCGCGAAAGCCTATAAGGAATAAAGCAACATTGTTTTAATTTGCCGTGTTTTAAAATTAATATTTGGTCAGCTGTATCTAATCATGAAAACCGTTTGTCTCTAACGGGTGCAGTCCTGAAGTTGAAAAAAGCGACGGACGGACGGACGGACAAAGTCGTTGCAATAGTATTGTTGGCCGTTTCGAGTCTACAGAAGACTAAAAGAAATGGACTTCAGAACGGAATTCAGACAAGAGGTTGCTTATATGCTTGCACACCCCCTCCCGGGGGGGGGGGGGGGGGCAGAGGGGAGTTCGTGCCGATCTATTTTGAAGGCCTGTCAATTTTATTTTCTACCTAGAAAATTTCAGTGATTTGGAAGTGGGATTGGGGCTGTTTTTGTGGCAGCTTCTCTTTACCTTTACAATTTTTACCGCTATTCGACGACCTTCTGAAAATAGCAACATGACGACAGAAGAGAACTTGTCAAGGTCAATCATTATAACATGACAAACGGCCCTGTAGTTAATATGAATATTAACCAATACTGGTTTTATACGTAATAAAAAAAAGCATGACGTGTCACGCCTAACGGGAAGTGTGCAGTTTGATTTCACACGTAATAATTATAGCGTGCCATGGCGAGCCGTGCCATGCCGTACCGAATCATGCAGTTCTGACATGCCTTTGAAGGACCCTTACATTCGTTTCGAGGCAATCGTGTGAATGGAGCAAAGAACTGATATGGTCATCAGCTCCAGGAAATGTTTGGTGAAAGCGCTGATGCGTGATAGGATTTTTTTATTTCCGATAATGTCATAAAAACGTTTTGGGCGCTATAGGGAAAAAAAAACCACGCATGCGCTCCTGAGAACCCCTTAATTAACTTTTAGCTGCCTTAATGCAATATTTACCGAGTACAAAATGCAGGGCAAACAGGAGCAGGACATAACAAATTCCGTTTATACATAATGGCCACGCGCCCGTAATTAAGCAGCTAAATAATTGCTCTTCAAACTGAACTTTAAAAGCACTTCACTTTCAAAACTTCAAATATATACCTCAGCAACCATAACACTGAATCTAGACACACGCTAGTGTGTCGCCGCACAGTAACAGTAGATCATCCCATTGTAGACATGCGATTGTTAAAAATTGATCGTTAATGATAAAAAAAAAATGTACTTTTTGTGAATCAATGGTATAGCTGATAATGTTAGTTACGTGAAATGGTGGAATGGTTGTGTCTCCTCTGTATAGTTTTTAAGTTAGATTTAAGTAGGCTAAGTAGATTACGAGTGTATGACGTTACGGTCTTTAGACTCGAATAAAGCAATAATAATAATAATTAATGATAAAAAGGCGGCTCACCAGCAGACATGTGTCTGTTAACTGTAAGCAACTGAAAGCATATTTCGGCATGCTGAGGATAAATCCCAATGCTACAGAAATGTTTCAAATTGTGGAAAATGTAAGGGGAAGGGTCAGAGATTAGGAAACACAAAAATTTAAAGGATGAGTGTCCACCAATTATAGAGAAAAAGATGCGTCAATAACGTTGTTTTTATGTTACTGTCTAGCTAGCTAGGCTGACTAGCTAATAAGATTTTTCCCATGTTAAATCCCATAGAGTTTTTGCTCATGGCTAGCGCAAAATTGAGAAGCCCTATACGTACCTGAACTTTTGCACACGGATGCATGGTGATCTGAGGATGGTACTTTTGTTGGTTTGGGGGTTGAAGGGGTGAGGACAAATGCGTAGGAGGGTTTTGAAATTCGCCACCGGCGAATTTAAATTTCGTTTCTTTTCCAAGTTGCAACCGAAGATTTTAAGCAACAATGGCTTGAACAATCAAGACTGGTCCTTAGATTTATTGTAAAAGCCTGGACGAACTAAAAACTGAACTGTAACGAAGGACAAAATAAAGAAACATTAACGTTGGCGTAGATTGCGTAAGAATAAAGGGATGCACGTTAGATGATGGTTACGCAACAATACGAGCATACACGAGCTAATGGTTTTTTTTGTTAATAACCAAAAAAAAAATGCTTCGCGTTTTGCTGTTTTAGTAACAGCGACCTTCAGGGGTTTCTGCATGACTAAATGTGAACGAAATCTTGAAAAATTAAGGGGAAGTTGCAGGGATAAACAAAACAACTGAAGAGGATGCGCTGATTGAGTGAGCGAAACGAACGAAATCAGCGATTGTTATAGTCATTGTGTGCAAAAAAATGGGATTGAAGCATGTTAAACAGACGGTGTAACCTTATCTACGTTCACAGTCCTATGAAAGTTGTGATATCCACCCAAAACCAAAACTGGTAGAAAAACCCGCCAAGTT
>JAHWFP010188225.1:0-10380 GCA_023313725.1 Lithobius niger
TTTACTTCGGCGGTATGTCGAGATCCCAGCTGAAACCATATGCCAGATGTCGAGAGGGTCAATTTTACTAGGTAGTTATCGGAAATCCGGTGATCTTTAACATGCCACTATCAACGTAAGCACGATACATCACCGGGTCCTTCTTCACTTCCCGAAAATCCTTGGGGACCACTTGCACATGAGGACAGTCGTCCTAACTACTAGACCGCCTTGCCCCTATCCCCACCCTTTCGTACTAGTAAACCAACCGCTTCTAAAAGTCTTTTATGATGCAGAAATATATGGTTCAACATGTAACCACTGTTTCCCCACTCAAGTCCCTGCGTCAATACAGCTCTACACAGCAAAAGTATATCCGCATGTTGCTGCAAAGCTTCATGCACAACGAAATACCCATGTTCAATGTCATACAAACCAACAATTAAAATTAATACCTTCGATAAATACAAAATACCACCCTTGCTGCACCAAGTAACTCTGAAAACTCTGCACGCAATTACGTAATTTAATAGATGGGAAACCCATAAATGTTTGCGTCGGACACATCAGCACAATTGGACAACTAACACCTGGTAATTGCAAACGCTAGAGCAATTAGTCAGCGGACGGGCATCAGCGTTGTAGTGCCAAGAACCACCAGGTGATTGCCAAGTAAGGGGACTATTGGTCAATTGCTTTGTGTAATGAGGTTGGCGAACCGCAATTAGATAATTACTGTAACGAACCCTAAATTTCGGTTCTGGTAACTAGCTGCAATTGTCCATTGATACGCTGCGTGTATGGCTTTATCGATGATCTGTATCAACATAGATTTGGGCGAATACTGCAACCAGGAAATTCCCAATACCAGGACCTTTATATTTTTTAAAGTATGGTAGTACTTTCTGGGCTGGTATTGTAACTAATTGGTTCGTATAAACCCCCGTTCCTTGTCCTTATGTGAAATATTTTAAATATAACTTTCGAAAAGAATGCAAATTAATGCATTTGAAAATATGAGACTATGCAATGCATATGCTGCAGAATATTCACTTCTTATCAATGTCACATGTATTGCACGCCCATCTTCCACATTGACGTGTTGATACTTGTAGTGCACAGGGTTGTAATTGCTTGATTGTAATAGATTATAATAGCTTGATTATAATTGAAAATCACCTGATTGTAATCAAGGACCAGGTTGACACAAAACTATTGATATACAAGTACAACAGAACTTGAACAACCCAAACAACCCACTGCCGTGGCATCTTCTTCAGGCATGGAACGTACGCATGTCATCCACTTTTTAGCCTGGTCCATACAAAACAAGCAACTTACTTGGGAAATCAAACTAGTGCCACATCACTTATTACATATAGCCTAATTTTACTAAGTAATATTACTGTAGTAACAGTTACTTCAGTATGCATGTTAATATTTAAATTTACATTTAGTAACCACGTTAATAACATTATAATCTTTTAATACTTATATGCATTGGCATTTTTGCAACAGCAATTAAGCAATAGAGCAAACTCTAGCAACTTTAACTATGTCATAATTATTGTTGTACTCTAGATCTTATTACAATCCGATTATAATAAAAATAATCCGATTAATTCAATTATTTTAAAATAATCATGATTATTTCCAACCCTGGTAGTGTCAATGGCATTCCTCAGTATCGTGTAGACCGTACGTAAAGAGACATCACTGCCAAGAAAAATCTGCTGTTTATGTGCCACAGATTTACCACTAGTGCCTTGTACCCTACTAAAGCTGCACCCAAGACACTCTTTATCACTGCGTATACAATTACTGTCTTCTACGAAGCTTCTGCAACAAACTCTTAGGTTATGGGCCATAAAATGATTCCCTCCAGCGGCATCGGTTGGGAGTTTGCCTTAACTTTTATGGCTAATATTGTTAGGCTGGGAAATCATCTCCTCCATACGTCAAATATGATCACCCAAGAATTGAACTGTGTTCGTAAAAACGGATGGTAGCCAACAACTCCGCTACAGTGCGCTGCAACCTAGACTCAGAAGGCTTTAACAAGTTTTCTTTGTGTTATTCTATAAAGATGATTTCATTATCTACTTAAAAAATTACATTCTTGCAGCAATGAGTCAGATATAACTGCCCAACCATATACTCATGTTTTTGCAGCATAACTAGCTCCATTTTTAACATTCTTTTTTGCCACCAGAAAAAAAATACTGGAATCAGAAGAAATGTGAAATGGAGAAAAATTTTACTGGAAGCATGGACCAACACCATGCCTAGGGGTGGCACGATAATCGATAATTAGATAATATTGCGATAAAAATGTTCGTCGATAATCGTATCGCACTTTTTTTAATTTATGGAATTATCGTGTAAAAAATTGGAGTGGCACGATAATCGATAATATCGCGATAAAAATTTTCGTCGATCATCGTATCGCATTTTATTCATTTACCGAATTCTCGTGTAAACCCCATGCTTCAATTCTATCTCAGTAACCGTAATATCTAGAAACAAGCGGTTTGCAGCATTGCATGAGAAATACCAAGGGTTCTCCAACCAAGTATTCAATACTGTAGCTGTAGCCACTCTAGCTGATTAGAGAGTTAGTTTAATGCAAACAATATTTAAGCATTAAGTAGCAGCGCAATTGTTAAATTGTTTCTACATGGTGAGAGTGTCATGGACAAAGGCACGTGCATTTTCGTGTCTACCGGCCAAATGGTGAGCGCCACACCATTCACATTCGTGAAGGTTGCACTGTATACTACAGCCAAGGGTTTTTTTAATTTAAAGAAAGAAGAATTTAAAGAAATAAAATTGTTATTCCAGCCACAAACTTGTTTTATTGATATACCGTATTATCGATTCTTGCGATAATTTAAAAACGTTTTATTGGGATACAAATATTTTGTATCGTGTCACTCTTAACAATGCCTCTACGCCATCTCCATCGTTGTCGGCTATGCAGCCAGTGAAGCTCCTCTCTCTTCTCATCCCCCCCATGATTTTCTTAATCCACCTTACTGGACTTTTCTAATGGAGACCTCCTCGGTATACATTTTGTACACTGATTTTCAATAAAAATGTGCCTTGACGCTTCCATTAGAACAAATCCTGCGCCACCATACATATAAAAACCTATTCATTCGTATCCATATTTATTTTTCTACTTAAAGGTACCTTCAAATCCCTCCTCACCCCCACCTATAGTTACCGTTAGTCACTCTCCTTGCTTTCCCTGCAACTAAAAAAAATTCCCTTCCCCCAATGTTTACTTATTCATCGGAATGGTAAGGGGTGCAGCGTTCTAAAGCCCCACTGATGTACGGCCCGCCCTAGCGTTGGTGCAAGCAAAAGTCTCTCCAGGCGCGCGTAATGATGTATGGTTTCATGGCCACCCATCCTTCTATTTGCGAGAAGGGGAGCAGCAAGCACTTGCAACTTACAACCACGGAACCGAGGGAAAAGGATAAGAAACGGACCTTTTCCCCCCCAAAACCCAAAAAGCTACGCCTATGACGTCACGTTCAAGAAATCGGTTTTCAAGCTGCTCCGTTTACCCGTTTTCCCAATTTTAAATGAAGCGCTCTAGTCCAAGAAGGCGAGTTAGAAACAAAACAGTGGAAGAACCGGAAGCCAAACTGCAGTCGACACAGCAAAGAAAACATCTGGCGTATTTTTTTTGGTCATTTTCGTCATTTTTTTTTTTTTATTATTATTAATGAACGTAATTTGTGCCACTTTTCATCTTTCTTATTGTACGAGGAAACGAAGGAAGATAGAATGGAAGGAAGGGCACGTTAACACAACGGTTATTACGCCCATGTGGCCGAATTTAGGACAACAATACTGAAGAAGTACAAACGAAAACAGCAGAAATGTGGGGATATGGAGCGACAACACAGTCATGGCGTTTAAAGCTTTTGTCTGAAGAGATGAAAATGAAAATTCTTCCCCAGGTAACCTTCTAGATTGTTCCCACAGAAAACAACAAGAAAATTAGCAAACTTCCACAATTTTCGCTTCCACTAATAATATTCCCTGCTGAACACCGATGTATTTTTAACATTATTCACCTTTAAAAGCCACAGAGAATAAACCCAACTGATGGTGCTGAAGAGCCACATAGAAGGAACACAGCAGCTGTGGCTCGAATAAACGTAGCAGACATGCCGCAGAGAAATAAACCCAGAAGATGCGGCTGAAGAAGCACAGTGAATAAAACCAGAAAACGCAGCTAAAAAGCCACAAATATCTAATCCCACATGGCTGATGTACGACCTCATAAACCTGAGCTAACCCAAACCTCATAATCTATGGATGGGCCACACCTCCTTGACGCATGGCCCTTGCTCTGTGGTGGGGATGCGCCAGAATGTATCTCTTGATCTGTGCCGGTTACAGTTGCACATATTTTGATGGAGAATCTGGCATTACAAGCATTCCTGGTCGCCTGCGGAGTGCAAGGAATGCTAATGGGTGCAGCCACATAGGTTTCAGCCACTGGGGTGATGATCTGGGCAATCTTGACAAATGACAAGGTCATCAAATTTTAAAAGAATTAAGGCTATGTAGCCTATTTTAGTGTGATCTTGGTAGTTTTCTGCAGTTGTCAAACAAGAAGTCAAATAAACAAGACGGAAAGCCAAATGGGCTCGAGAAGTGTTAATAAACACGGATGTAAACCTATTTACGTTGCCTTCTGGACATAAATGCAGGTTGACTAAGCGGGAAATTGAACCCGCGACCTTTGAAACCAAACGCCGAAGTCCTATTGCTAAGCCATTCTGGCCATGACAGTATGGCTTAGCGGAAAGACTTCGGCCTTTGATTTCAATTCTTCGCGCAGGTCGTCTACCATTTAAGTCCAAAAGGCAACGTAAATAGGTTTGCATCCGTATTTAGTGAAATAAAGGTCTGCCAAATTCTCATTTTGCTTGATGCTTATTCTTTGTGGCTCTTTGGTCACATCTTCTGGTACTATTTTCTGAGCCTCTTCAGCCTTATTTTCTACACTGGTTACTGTGGCTTTTCAGCCACACTTTCTGCTGTATTTTCTGTGGCTTTTCAGCCGCATTTCTGTTTTACTTTCTGTAGCTTTTCGGCCGCATTTGCATTTCACTTGTCAGCTTCTTTGCTCCCCCTCGATAAGTTTTCTGATGACAATAAGTTGTAGCCCATCGGCTGTGTATCGTATTGTTGGCCAAATAAAGCCATATTTGTAATGTATGGGCGTAAATAACCAATGTGTTGTGGTGCCCTTTCCCTTCATATCCTTCCTCCCTTCCTTCTACTGAAATTTACAACGCAAATGCGACGAAAGACGCTGAAGAGCCTTATTTCTCTAAAAAAAAAAATGACGCAAAATTTATTTCAGATCGTTGCCAGCAAACGTGATAAGGCCATTTTTGACATCATTTTCGTTAATGGTGAGGCGTGGCAGTGGAGCAAATAACAACGTAGTCATGATGGTTGAGCTGTCGCCGATCTCCTCTGCTGGTCTATGGCTAGGGATCGGGGGGGGGGGATACGGGTGGATCCCTGCCATCAATGCTATTGACAGAGTGGTATGAAAGGCTCATTCAGCCTCTGGGATTTATTCTGATCTATTGTGGACATGTTCTCGGCCCCTATAACGATTACAGGCTTGCCGGTTCAAAATTCGTAATTTACCCCTCCCGTTAATACAGTTTTTCTTAATTCTAAACGACCTGACCCGGTTTTTCTCTAAACGTGACCCGGTTAATTTACTTCAGAAGCCTTACATCTTTACGAAATTAATTAACCCAAAAAATTATACCTGGGCGAATGGGCCAACATCTGGTATTAGTTTTCTTCCTTAAGTTGCTTTTAATTTGGGAGGAAAGAAATTAACACAACGAAATGCGGACTTTGCATGGGATGACTTAAGAAGAATGGGATCCGTACCTTGCGGTTCGAATCCGTTCACACAGTTTCTTTGATATGTGCAACTCATTTTTTCTTATTTTAATTAAAACTAGCCATATCGGTTGCATCGCTCACTCAGCTGGAGTCGATCCATGCTTCACGTATAGTTTGTTCGATCCCCAGAGCACCACAGAATCGATGTACTGTTTATTAGGACTCTGGTTATTTGCGACTGCTGCTCACAGTTCGTTCATCACATTCCTTAGAAAATCTGCAGTTCATAAATGTAAAAGGGGTCCGTTTTACGGTGGGAAGGTTTACTACGAGGAACGCATCAGCTTTGCTCACTCAAACCGCGCACCTCCGTTCATAGGAAGCGCAAATTTTTTTGAAACCTTTTAACATATACATGTTTACTTTTTCCGTGGCCTCCAGCCAGTTGTCAAAGCGTTTTACTGAGTATGATCCAAGTATATCGTCATTTTAGGAGTGAGGTAATTTTTTTTTTTTTGCACCAACTTACTTTCTGTCTAATTTCCCTGAACTGTCGTTTTCTAAAACTCTAACGTCGTGACGACTTTTCAGAGCAGTTTTTCAGAGCAGTTTTTATTTGAGAGTCGAAAAATCAATTTACACTGATGAAAATATGCTTTTTAAAATGGCAATTTAATTATAGTTCATTTGGCGCTACTTTCATCGTTGTAGGAGCCTTACTTTCGGAGGAGTAGACGAACAAGCACGCACGCACATTGTGCGTTTTTAATGATGCAGAGTGCAGCATTTTTGGAGCGGTACAAGTAATGCAAATTGTGAACATAAGCTTTCGTATTCAGCCGCGCAGCCTTGCAGCTATCCAAGAACATTGATTTTGGTCGAGACTAAATCTGTGAGAAAAAGACTACGAAAAAATATTAAAAAAAAAAAACTCCTCGTGTGATGGATCGTAGGCGCTGAGGTAGACGGCTATATTGTAAAGTTATAAATGGACAACCAAAAGTCGAAAGTTGGTCGGCCGTGTGGGGAGGGTATGGGCAACGGTTTTGTGCAAAACACTCCCTTACTGGCGGTCGGTCTATCTTGATTTTGTACCGCTTTTTGTGATAAATGGCCTTTTATCCTGAGCCAGTTTCGCGCATCACCGATCTGCAGCCATTTTTGCTACTGAACCGCGGAATATTCACGCGGGCGTTTGGTACAGGGAAGGAAATAGAGAAAATTCCCTTCCTCCGTTTTCTCCCCTTCCCTCCCCCCCCCCCCCCCCCCAGCCTTCGTATTCAACAATCCGTATGGGGAGGAGTATGACAAATGAACAGTACGTCTGTCTTCGCGAAGTTTCCTCAAGCGAAAACGGCACATTTAATGGGTTTGAACGCTGTTGTGGGCTTCGCTGCATTGCTTGCCTGCATTTGGGGCAGCCAGCGAGTCGTCCACCCTAAACGCAAGCTCTACGTGGTGTAGTAACGGCCTAGTGTTTGTGATTGTTACGTAAGCAGGAAGGATTCAGCACTACTATACTAACGCCAATTGTTGTATTAGCTGATAGCAATAGATTTTTAGATTAAAGGCAGTGCAGGAGTTGCATCACGGTGATTTCGCCTGACCCCCGCCCACCCCCCAAAAAAAAAATACCGCCGAAAAAGGATTAAAACAACTTAAAAATCAACTAAATCACCAAAGCGTACCGCATTTACACCCATTTTAGCCTTAATTGTTTTGTACAGCCAAAGCAGCTGGGAAGACTACAGCCAACGACTTTGTCCGTCCGTCACCTTTTTCAGTGGTAGGCAAGTGGCTTTTTTTTCAACAAACAGTATTAACTGCTACTAACATTGCGAGTAACAAAAAAAAATGTGCTTTCCGTACTGAAAAGACGCATTGAGTTATAGTTATTTTCTTTAGTCGCTGTGCAACTAACTAATTAAAAGTTTTTGTTTTCTTTTCATTTATTGTGCTTAAAATAAACAACCCAGCACGAAGCAATCTGCTTGTGTGTGGCGGTATAGTTACATCAACCAGGTTAATACAGACGACAGTATGAAACCAAAAAATAAATGAAAAAACTTACTAGTGCAAACAATTCAGAGATCATTGTTTTATAACCATACTTTCTTTTTTCTCGTGTTTGCCTTTCTACAGCATTTCAAATTAAAACTATTTATTTGTTTTCAATTGCAATTTCAAAATGAGTGTTTTTTACTTTACCACTTTCATTTAAATTCATAATTTCATTTGGTAGGCTTCAAAAACGTTGAGGTAGATTAGATAATAATCTTACATTTTTTTGCCCATATTTATTTTTAGTAATGATTTGTAAAATCGTAAGATTGCTTTGCTTTGATAAATGTTTTCTTACATTTTGTGCTGTCTTTTTTGCATCGTACTATAAAACAAAACTAAGCCAGTTTCTCTTAGTTCGAGTGATATTCAAAAATTGTATGTAACCGTATGCCAGTTAAGCAGAGTGATTTGTTCGACTTCAACAAACAGGAACATTGTTTCTTTCTTCTTCATGTTAAGAGCACATCAATCGGGAAAGATTCTTCCGTATTTTTCAAAAAATTTCTTCACAAAGTTAAGAAGAACACCTCCGTAAGCCATATTATACGTGCTTTCCGTTGTCACCCGTTTTGGTTCCCCTCTACGTTTTTGTACTGGTAATTTGTTATAGCTGTTTAGTACTTGGTCATATGTGTATCACGTATTTTGTACCGACTTCGGATTTCACCGGAATTTGGATTTGTCCAATGAATGTGGATTTTATTGGGATTTATTGGATTTAAACTGGATTTAACGATGGCGGTTCTTTCATTTTTGCTACCAATTTTCGTACTAAACATAGTCAGATTTGTTCTGATTTAAGGCATATTTTTGTAGATTTAGCTTGGATTATTCGGATTAAGACCTGATTTTTCCAGATTTGTCGAGTCTCTTCTTAATGTATATCCGGACTTAATGGATTTTAATCCTGATTTGTAGGATTTGTTCCGGATTTTCATGGATTAAATCCGGATTTCACACGAAGTGCACACTGGATTTATGAAGTCGGTACCCCCTCAGCTTAAATATAGTACTAAAGAAAAAACTATTTTGACGTTTGTACAAACTAGGCGTCATCGGTTACACTGTCGAAAAAATGGAACGATATAAATTAAAATATGCGTAAAAATTTAACATAAAAAAATGTAATGTTGAAACAATACGTCGGGCACAGGCAGTTGTTTGCGCAACAACCCATTGGAGACAGGGTTTTGGCTCATCCTCGCGGTTGCGTCATCGCATCTTGTTTCTTTGTACATGTGTTTTCGTAGCACGCCGCTGGATGGCGGTGACAGCTGTTGCGACGAGCGGTTTTCCGAAACTACTGTAGCGAGGTTGCTTGGAGCGAGCAAACGGTATAGCGCAGCTCACATCACCTCACCATTCCTCAACAACATGCCCGATTCAAAATTTTATTTTTTACAAACCACCTCTGCGTGTAGCGCTATCAATGTGCAAAATCTGATTTTAATTGATGCAGCGATTATTGCGTGATGCCGTTACAAAAGTCGCATTGGCGTGGATTCATAAACGGAGCTCTGCTGGGCCTTCGAGCTTCACTTCGCTTCAATTATTCGGTTATGATGCCGAGTTCCATATAGTTTGTGATACTTGGTCAACCTTTCAAACATACTTGAGTTGAAGCTTTCTGGTTACTCATTTCATTATTTTGTGCCCGTTTTCCTTCGCGTAGTTTGCGGAAAATTGCGCTTTTGTTTTTAGTCCCTGGGCAATAAATTTGTGCAACGTCAGGAAGCTAAGGCTATGTTTTCATCACTTTAATGTCTCTGTAATACGTTTGTTCTTTTGTATCGGTGCTATGGATGTGGAAATATAAATAAATAAATAGCCTAAATAAATGTCAGCCCTGTAGTAAATTATATGCAGCTCTCTCTCTCTCTCTCTCTCTCTCTGTCTACTCTCTGTTTCTTTTCTCTCGCGTCTATTGCAAACTTCTGGGTCTATAAATTTAACACGAAGGGTACGGCAAATGGGGGGAGCAATCGCAAAGCCAAAGCCCGTCCGATGGAGGCATTGGGAATAGAGCATTATGGGTTATTCGGATATTAAAAATTAAATATTAATCTGCGTTTTGGGAGGCAGATTGTTGGTTGGTTGGTTGGTAGGGATTCACGTCTTTACAACTTGCGAGGTTGGGTTGACGACAAGTGTGTAAAAGTTTGGGAGATGAAGAAAGATGCTGGGGTTGTTTAGATGTTGATTCTTGGATGGATTTCCCTCAAGGTTTTGTGTTTTTTTTTTTATTATGCTTTCCTATAAACTATGGATGATGGAGTCTCTGTGGTTGGTTGGCTTTGTTGTTCGGCCGGGATAGCCAATCCCTGCTCTGGAATAAATGTGATACCCGGAGGCTGTAAAGCTACCAATAACAATTTTGAAAGGCTTTTGGTTTTTCGACGAAAAAGATGCAACGACCGCAAGAGATCTTAAAAGGCCTACTAT
>JAHWFP010188226.1:0-16264 GCA_023313725.1 Lithobius niger
GAAACCTTTAGCCCAATTGTCGACAAAGAATTGTCGAAACCTTTAGCTATTTTTGTACTGTCGAAACCTTTAGCCCAATTGTCGACAAAGAATTGTCGAAACCTTTAGCCTATTTTTGTATTGTCGAAACCTTTAGCCTAATTGTCGACAAAGAATTGTCGAAACCTTTAGCTTAATTGTCGAAACCTATTTTTGTACGTTTGGCTTTTAGGCTTAAGGCCCAAGCTCATGTAAAAACTTTTATAAAAAAAAAGATAAATTATAATTACCATTTTTTGTTGCTGGTAAATTAATTTTTTCATGCGCAAGGAGTGGGAAGGGGGGGGGGGCTTAACTGACCTCTCTTTAATCAGCCTTAAAAATCAAATAACCAACAATGTTTTAAACTAATCTAGGAATTCCATCAAAGTAAACTTTTCTACTTTCCGTGATTTCTATAAATGAGTCTGGATGGCTATCATGGCTTTATAGAAATAAGTATGAAAGTCTGTAATTCTATAAGTCAGACCGACTACCATCGTTAAAGCTCGCGATCTTACATTATTTGTCCCGGCGTAGCTTACATGGAAAAAAATTGAAGATCTTCTTTTGGCAACATGTCGTTGGTTTCTAAGTGGGTTTCCTCGACGCAGGGCGCGCACCCTCGGGCTCAAACGACGTTCGATGACGAATCTGCTTTTGACTTACTTCAAGAGTTTCCGCTAGTGATTTCCGCTAGGGAACAAATTTGCGTTTCCGTTTATCGAGCTCGTCCCATAATGCACTTTGCAGCGACCCAGTCACGCCGACACAACCTAATTTCAATGCCAGAATCAGAATTTATGTCGACTCGTTGTTTACATTACTTCTGCGTCCGGTGAACTCTTCGACGCTAAGAAAAAAAAGGCGATTGGTTGTTATTGCTACACTTATTCGTGAAGTTTTCATTTGAATCGACAGAGCCTCTTTAGTTCGCTAGTATCACCCCAATTTAAAAGAACTTCTAAAGGAAGTTCGCCTGCTTGGCAGCTCACACTTGTGCCTGCGTGATCGATGGCTTGTAGATGCCGCTTTGGAGTTGTTTTTCTTGGTTTTTACATTTTTGTACTGTTTACGCAGCCAATGACTTTATTTTTCCAACACTCTTGATGACGTAGTGGTCCTTTCACCCGGGAACGTCACGTTTTTTTTTTTTTTTTTTTTGCCTTTTGTTTATTAAGGCACACGATAGTAGGCCGTCCATCAAGACTCAACGATAACATTAAAGTACGTCCTATCCAGATAAAATATTAATGAGCACGGCGACCACTAGACACTTGTGTGTTTTATAACTAAAGCAGTTAGGTTGTTTTTAACCATTTGAGGACAAAAAAAAGACGTGTCACTATTAGTGACACAGTTCAGCGTATCCTTGCTCAAAAAAAGGTGTTAATAAGGTTGATATTTCCGTAATCCAGCAATTACCTACTTTCACGAATATAAATTCTTCCGTGCAGTGCTTAAGCTGAAATCTGGCAGATAGCTTTGCTTTCACCATGGGACGTGCTTTTTGCTGGTAAGGGAAAGCATAAATTCAAAGTTACCACTCGATCTCAGTTATATTTTAATGGGAGAGTTACAGTATTTTCAGTCAATAATACAGTACTCTAATGAACAACAATTGAACCGAATTGAATTGAATTTATTACGGAGCTTTGACTAGCAACGGGTCATCAATCAGCTCCACCAAAACTAATACAACACAAAAACAAATTACAAAACTATAACCCAAAATACCAAAAAAAAAGACAATCTGCATAAAATGATGGAGCCACATTAGAACTCATATACTGTTACCACCACCACACTACAGCCTGAAACGATTCCGACTAGGACCTAAAACTTCATAATCAACCACTGACACACCACTGTGACACTCGAGGATATCATCACACCCTGGCTCCCAACGTTCCGATCACCACGCAGGAACATCAACCCGATTTACTGAATCTAACTTCACAAGTTTTAGTTTTGTCACAGCAGGTGGCTCAATCCCCTGAACTACGATTTTTTTGCAACGCCAACAGGGCAAAACAATCCCCAACCCAACCGATACACCACTACCAATATCACCAGACACCTCCACCATCAGGAACATCACTGGTACCTCAGCCACTCCAGCCACCACAGACACTTTTGACGCCTCTACCAGCACCGCCAGCCCATCCTCCATTACCTTCGCCACCACCACAAATTCTGCCTCCAACACCTGCTCCTCGACAAGGTTGTCTTCCACCACATCATCCTGCTCCTGACGCACCACCTCCACATTAGGGATATATCGGCACTCTCCAGCGTCGTGGAACCATTCACAGGCCGCACACGTCCTTCAATCAAAAAACGTTCATGTCTTGATCGCAGGCACCTCGGAGTACGATTCTGCCAGGGTCAGGACGCAACCACAGTTCATCAGGTCAGGAATGTCTTCCAGCCGGAGATAACAACACACATGCAACAACACACAGCGAACGTTCGTGCTGCTGTGCTTAAAGGCCGACACTCCAGACTTCTCTCGCACCACAGAACCACAGTTAGCAAAGGACTGGGCCACATCTTATTCCACCACCCCATTCAGAAGCCAGTGAACGCGAAGAGTCACCATTTCGGGTCCACTAATTTACAGGTCCTGTTATTTACACGCACAAGTTGCTCAGTCAAAAGCTTTACTTTCCCCTCCAGTGAGCCCGCCACCATCTCATACACATTATTAGGCCTTAAAGGCCGGTTGCCACCAAATTAGCATTGCAGCATCTAGGCCTATCGAGTTCTCTCTCGCAGGAAGCAAAGGAAGGCACAAAGCAAAACTTTTAAACGATACAAACAAGCCACGAAACTCCTTAATTCTTGAGTAAAAATCTGGTACGCCCTCGCGCACCTGTAAACAAGCTATAAAAGTTTACGATACTGATGCCACTAGATGGCGCCACGGAAAAATATAAAGAAATATCCCCTGGCGCCATCTAGTGACATTAATATCGTTAATATTTGCATCTTGTTTCCAAATGCACGAGGGCGTACCAAATTTTTACTCAATAATTAAGGAGTCACGTTGCTTGTTTGTTGCGTTTAAAAGTTTTGCTTTGTGCATTCCTCTGCTTTCAGAGAGAGAGAGAGAACTCGATAGGCCTAGATGCTGCAATGCTAATTTGGTGGCAACCGGCCTTTAATGACCCTACGGCAACAATGTATCTCAAGGAAATCATACCCATTAAAGCTTCGGCAAAATGTTTCAGAATGTATGGACGCCCACCCGAAGGACACAAAGCAGTTACAGATCTCTCCAGTGGAATCCATCCCAAAGAATCACGATACAGCCTCTTTACCCACTCCAAACACGGCACAGTATCAACATCTGTTCCAAATTTAGGCTTATAAATACCCGGAACAGAAACCACGTTCAATTTGTTCGAAAACAGATGTAACTATCAAAACAAAACAAAAATCTGAAAGAGTTAAAACGAAATGCTTGAAGACTGCGCAGTAAACAACTTTCAGATTTTTCATTTAACCATCGAACTACTTAATACTCGGTGGGATCAACTTGGCGAAAGAGCTTGGCGTTTAATATCACGACTTCAAACGGCCGAAGAAGTTGGCGGGAATCCTTAACAAGTATTGGTTTGGGGAGATTTACCCGTGGCAGTTATTTATATGCAGCATTTTCATTATATATGTTTGCTTCAAAGTCAATAACAACGGCGGCCCTAATTTTCAAGGACTATATTCAATCATTCCTCGAACTTCCGTGAAAGTCTCCAACATGGCTCCAACGGAACTCAACCGCTTGGTATTAATTTCAGTATGAGTTTATTAATTCATCAGATTAATACTGCTTGTTGGATTAGCCGTAAGCTTAAGTGCGAACCTTCCAGTTATCCGTTGTTGCTATTGATAATAGCCTTGTGTGGCAACGGTTTAATTTTTGATTGGTTGCTACTGGGCAAAGGCTAAACAACGTAGTGATTGACGTGTGACTTCCGAAAAGGAGCGTACAGTTTTACCGAAAATATAAAATTAGTAAACCACTATCGTCTATTGACGGTATTAATGTTGAGGGGTTGGGGGGGGGGGGGCAGAAGGAAGTGATGGATGGAAAGAGTCGTATAGTTAGCGTATTAGTGGGATTAGCCCATCACTATTAGTGGGATTAGCCCATTAATAACTGAAAGACTTGACTTGACGCTCATGCTGTTAGGTGTAGTTGTATGTGTCAAGTTTTAAATTTTACATTAATTTCTGAATAATTTCTCTGCGTAATTGCATGAATGTTTGATTAAGGATGTCGTGACGTCTGATGAATTTTTCTTTTTATCTTTGTGAATGCGCCTATAAGTAGATTGTCCTATCCTCGTACCTTCCCCCTTCTGCGGAAAGAGCTATTCTTACTGAGCAGCAACAATGACGCCATTTTGGTTACGAGGCGAGCTATCTACAATTGGGCACTAGATTAAAATGGAGGTAAAAACAACGACACTTCTAGTCAAGCCAGTGCAGAATTTTTAGGCTCGAATAAACGTTGTTTTCTCCAATCCCTTTACGCTGCGAGGTTGTCATCGGAAAAGAAAAGATACCACTTGCTAAAAATTTCGGCAACTGCCAACAAATTGAAAAAAAAATAGCGCGTTTATGGCCTAAGAAATCCACTCTTAACTGTGCTTTGGCTTCAGTAAGACGCCCGGCTTTTTCCTCCTCCATGTTTATCCAGTGCCCCTTGCAGCTATCACTGGTTCCATGCATATAGAGTTATACAGTAAGTCTCAGAAGTCCTGAACCACGAAGGCTTATATGGTATAGGCCTATACAGTGTAGGCTTAAACGATGTACGCCATATTAGGCCTAAGGTGTAGAAATCGACAAACTATGAGCAAAATATGCACCTAATGGAAGTAGCAAATGTCTTCCACAATAGGCGTTCACGCGCAGTAAGACCAGTACATTACCCAGGATTTTCCTCTGGGGACCTACACCATAGCCCTATACACTGTATAGGCCTACACCATATAGACTTCTGAGACATCTGTAGATAATAGTATGACGCTATTGTCGCTATTCTGTAAAATGTGGGTAGAAAATAGAAAACGAATCGAACAATGGGTTCAGGTGTTACCCTGAAGCCACACAGTCAGACAGACACCACCACTGGGGAGAGTAGTTCCTTTGTTCTGTTTCGCACCGCGTATCGCTAAGAAAAGCAAAAAAAAAAAAAACTATTTCAACCTTTTCATGCATGCCGAACTGGATGCATTTTTTTTAAAGTCCCAATGGGTCAGTAATTGCGGGATTCGAAACGGCATTTGCTTGGTTTGGAGACTAAGATGATGACGACTGGGCAGCTGCTGGTCGCTTTTCTCGGGGTCCCCGGTGACCCCCTCACAAAGCTCGCGTTGCGTGTTGCAACTTAGTTTTTTGCCGATCAGTAACCGTCCATAATGGACGTTGAGGTATAAATGCTACAGAAACGGAAATTAAAGCTGTGAACTATTGAGGAAGCCCGTGCTACTCTCGGATGGTGTTTGATAGAAACCCACAAACGAATGGAAATCCACCAAAAAATGGAAACCCGACCAATCAGATTTTTACGCATACTGGCTAACGAACGCTGATTTTCATTCGCTCGCTCACTCACTCAGCGAAACAAGTCCGACGCAGCCCCGACCCCTTTTCCGGACCCAGTCTCAAGGTACTGACATTCGAATATTTCTATGTGATATAAATAAATTTGCTTTTGTAGCACAAAGTTGAAACCTTTATCATGGCGGCTTTGGCATTTTTCTTTTCTGGAGGCAAAAATTAAATCGCCGACAATGCCACACATAATAGGGTTTTGTTTTCATTTACAGAGGTCTTCCTGCTGCCGATCACTTCTTGAGTTCAACGATCTTATTTCGTAGATATTAGTATCAAACGAAATAAAACACAATGGAGCCAATTTTGTGAACAGCTAAGAATGACTAGCGAGCAGTAATCATGATCATACAAAAACCCCATAAGGGTAAAGGGGGGGGGGGGGGGGGCATCAAATCTACGCCGTAGAAGGTAGTGATATCTTGGCCAAAATGGCTGCCACCAAGTTTGTGGTCTGAACTGTGATAACTCAAACTTAACTGTCTATTACTGAGGTGTCAGGCCAGGTTGAGTAATCAAGGATGGGACGAAACACTTTATAGTAGCAGCCATTTTGGCTATGATGACACTATTGGGTAAGACTGTGTCTCCACTCACAGAAATTATTAGTGGGTTGCCGCAGGGTTCCGTGTTGGGTCCTCTCCTCTTTGTCCTTTTTATAAATGATCTTAAATGTGAAAATCTTGATATTCAACAAGGAAAATTTGCAGATGATCTAAAAATACATGCAAAAATCACAAACTCCCAACAACATGAAACATTACAGTGTAGTATTGATTACGTCGGAAATTGGGCTGATCAGTGGCAATTGCCAATATCAATCGCTAAATGTAAGTGTTTCCATATTGGCAAGGGAAATCATGACTTTGAATATGCCTTACAAGGGGTACTTTTACCGCACGTCGACTCAGTAAAAGATTTGGGTATTTGGTTTAACAGCTGCATAGATTGAAGACTGACCTGATACTAACTTTCAAAATTGTTAAAGGACTTTTGTCTCTTGATCTCCCGCTATTTGATCTGAGCGAGATTACTTGGACCAGGGGACACAATCTCAAGCTTGTTGTGCCCAGATCGAGACTGGCCTGTCGATCAAATTTCTTTGCAGTGAGGGTAGTTAATGCTTGGAACGCGCTGCCAAATGATCTAATTAATTTGCAAGGTGTAAACTCCTTCAGAAGATCGCTTCATAAAGTGGATTTATCAAGTTTTCTCAAAAGAAATTTTCATAACATCTAATTTACGCATTTTTATATTGACAATCGGCCTTATTTATTGGCCGTGCTCTTTTCTGTTCTGATATCATTTGCTTTTTTTTAGGCGGATTATTAGTGATCAATCCTTGTCCTTGCTTCGCAACAAAATTTTTATTTATTTTTTTTACGTGAAGCTCTACTTACGTTAAGACTTTTAAACTCTTTACATTTTTTTTACGTTTTTTATTCATTATTTTGTTTTTTGAAAAAAGGCCATCCACCCTTCTTCTTTTCCATTCTACTGGCGATACCATCGGGGACCTTTGTGTCCCTGGCAGGTCTAACCTTGGTGGTAAGGCAGTGGAGATCCTAACCCACCCTTCCTAATTTGATCCCACCTTTCCATTGGTCATGCAATTTTTAAAAATTAATTTTTACCTATACGCAAGCTTTTGAATTTTATTTTGTATTGTTTTTACTTTCCACCTTCGCATTCCCTATCTACCATGGTTTTTTTTTTTTATTATTAGTTTTTATTTACACACGTCTTACATGCAGCCCCTATTAAGGATGGCAGTCAGCGATCCCCGTGATCCTTGCCAGACCTGTTGCTCCAGCAACAAAATGATTATTATTATTATAATTATTATTATTATTATTATTATTATACTATACTTTATATGGCGAACATTTGATGAGCCCGTTTACTCTTATGGGGTCACGCACCCGGGTCCATTTCCCGAATTCACGATGGCACGGGCATTTTTTTCATTATAATTGCTGTTTACTCGTTGTTCTTAGCTGTTGAAAATGTTGGAGCTTCTATACATTTCTTCGTAATGTATTTCTTCGTTTAAAACGTTATTTTCTTACGTTGTATCTAATGAATGTTTTTTCATCCTTATATGTACCCCTCCCCCTTCTCCCTTAAAAGGTCCATTCTCACTTACTTTACTATGCATCATCCAAGATCCTCTACACAAACCTACACTTTTTTTTTAATGATAGTTTAATGCATAATGACTCGAAGTTTGCTGTCAAACTTGCAAAAACACTTTCCAATCGCCACTGGAGGGACGCTTATTTGCCGCGCCATCCTCCAAGTAAAACGAATGGAACACATAAACATGAAATAATGATTAAAGACGGGAAAGACACAAGAAATAACTAAATACAGATGCAAACCTATGGACGTTTCCTTTTGGCCGTGTCAGTCTGGCTCAGCGGTAAGACATTGGCCTTCCGGGTTCAATTCCCCGCTCAGGCAGTCTGACATATAAGTCCAAAAGGCAACGTAAATAGGTTTGCATCTGTATTTAGTTATTTCTTGTGTCTTTCCCGTCTTTAATCATTATTTCACGTTTATGTGTTCAATTCGTTTCACTTGGAGGATGGCGCGGCAAATAAGCGTCCCTCCAGTGGCGATTGGAGAGTGTTTGTTTATATGTATATATGCACGTGTTAAATGCTGCCTATGGACGTTTCCTTTTGGTCGTGTCAGTCTGGCTCAGCGGTAGGACCTTGGCCTTTAGTTTCAAAGGTCCTGGGTTCGATTCCCCGCTCAGGCAGTCTAACATATAAGTCCAAAAGGCAACGTAAATAGGTTTGCATCTGTATTTCGTTACATCGACAAATATATATAATAACAATAATAACAACAATTTGTCACCATAGCAACAGGACCCTTAGGTCAAATTACAAACAGAAGGCAATCACGTAGAGATTGGCCGAGGGAATCAGGTGTTGGGACACGAATGCCTGACCACCAAGGTTAGACCTGTCAGGGACTCTAAGGACTGAGGAAACTTAAAGCTCATGTGTGATTTTGGCGTCCTTTTCAATTCCCTTAATTTCTCAACGTTGAAGGAAATGCTCAGGCAAGCTGTTAAAAAAGTTTTGGTACAGTGTATTCTCTATTACGTTCTCCATAAACATTTTTGGCAAATGGCACTGTGTACCGGCAAGTGCTTTTCCTAAAGTATAAGTATAAAGTATAAGACTAATCGTTATGGATATAGCAGTTGTTGGGGGTCGCAACATAGTCTCTCAATTGAGTAATCCTTCAAATTTTCATATTTGTGAATAATTCGTTAGTATTTGCACAAATTTTACTTCTAAAGAGAGTCTTAAAATTTTTATTTAGTGCTTGTTTGAAGCTTAGGTAATGCAGAGCTTTTAACGAAAAGAACTTGATGTTTGTGTCCGTTTTTTTATTTTATTTTACGGTTCCCTCATCGACAAGAGAATGTGCGCGTTTTCGTGCACGGGTGCGTTACTTTCGCGTGTTTTGCTTTGGTTAGTATCGAAAGAAAATTCAATTCAGGTGTGGCTAGGCCACAGAAAATGTTCAGGAACAAAACGAAGAACATCCATATCTCCTTTAAATTCCCACATTAAATAAAAAAAAATACGTTTCTCGGCCTCTGATCGAAAAAAAAAAAGTGAACGATGAGGATTTTATTTTTACTTTTACTTTCTGAGAAAGGTAGGCTAAGGGCTTTATTTCTTCTCGTAATTTTTACAACGCCCCCTTGAGGAACTGCAATAAGAGAATTTTTTTTCGACGAGGCTTTAAGTCTCAGTAATTTGGTGGGAGGTGGGGGATTTGGAGTAGTACGTGTAACTGCCATCTTGGGAGTTAAATGGAATGTAAAAGCTTGGCCCCCTGCTGAAATTTATTAGTTTAGGTAGTGTTATTTAATACTAGAAGGGGGGGGGGCAACTTGGCAGACCGCCATACTGGCCGCTATCTTGGAAAATGGCGGCCGGAAAACAGTTTTTTTTTATTTATCTCAAGAACAGTAACACCAATCAATAAACTTAGAAACTTAGAATAGCAAAATTGTTCACCATAACATTCTGCACAAAACATATTCTCAGCAACTTTTTCGTGGAGGCAACGGTTAAGACGAAAAATCAGAATAAAACTGTTGTATACCTTTTACCAAGAATTTATAGGGTTGGGGAGGAGAATTTGTGACTGAGACCCCGTACTTAAAACGTCTTAGATACATTCATATTAGTTCAGTCTTAGTTTATAGAGGGCGCCACGTGTTTTATGTGGGAATTTCTACTCAGTTTTTAGCTTAAAATTAAACTAAACTAAACGAAACTAGCTTGAATTTAATTATTATTTAGCCTAGCTGTGTTGTAATTTAGTTTACTTTAGATTTGGGCTGAAAAATTAGCAAAAATTACCAGATGGAAATGTGGCGCCCTCTGAAAACTCGGACTGAACTAATGGGGACGAATCTAACATGTTTCAAGAGTGACTTTTTAAGAGTTACAAAATCTCCTCCCAAACCCTATAAATTCTTGCTGTTACGGGCAGTGTGATAAGCATACGTAGTACTACATTCGAGTCTATAACGTTTGACCTAATACAGATAAACGAATGAGGATTAAAGCGTTCGAAAGGTGCGATTAATACCTTTCGAATGTTCTAAACCGCATTCATATATCTTTATTAGATCAAACTTTACAGATTAAAACGTAATATAGTATATGTTTACTACAGCCACGTAAGTGTGCCACTCACGTACTATTACGTTCAACCCTGTAAAAATTTTACCAAATATAGATTCTTGAATGCAATTTGAATAGTTTTAAAGGTATTAACCACCCATTTTGAACCCCCCCCCCCCTCCAGCTCTCGACGTGCCATTAAGCTTCAATTCAACCCCCGCTTTGAACGCTTCATATCCCACCCGTGAAACTATGTTATATTGAACGATTGGTCACAGATTCAAGAGAAAGACTATATATATATTTTTGGGATAAATGTTAGTTTAATATTTTTTCTCAAATGCTGGTGTTGAACATGGCTCTTATTTAATCATTAATTAATTATTTATTTAAACAAATACGTTCTTCCTTTACAGTATTAACGCCATGGACTAAGGACTATGCATAATTCCAACACACTGTGCATAATCCACAACACACGTTGTGATACTTCCAATTCCAACACACCTGTTATTGAGGAATCGTACAAAAACTTCATTGAAGACTGGGAGCAGTTTCGCACTAGCTGGCATTGATGTGCATGTAGAGCTGACAATAGTATAAGCAACCGTCGATAATGTATTGGCCAAGGAATCTAAATGGCATAAATGCCCAAGCTGGAGTTCCTTCAGGATAGACTACAACGTAAAGTAAAGCAATCACAGGTGGTGGCTACTGTGGTTGCCTGTTCGAGTAAAGATAGTGTTACTTGCATTAAGTCAAAGACTCCAAGGAGAAGCCCCATAGTAAAGGCATCGGACAACTGTCTGTTCTGCATGAAAACAGGAAGGATTTAACTACTGTTATGCAATCCTTCCAGAAACTGGAGCTTAATAAAGAACTTAAGAAAAAAGTGCTCCTCCGTAATGATTCTAGTGTTTTGACTCGGCTTTCTACTGGAATTCTGGTAGCAAATGAATTGAAATACCATACAAACTCTTTCATTTATTTCTACCGCCGCTTCGATTCGCTTTTCTAAAAATGTCGTAGCGCCTACCTTGAAATATGGCAATCATCCTCGTAGTACAGTATACGCACAATTTCAAAATAAATAAAGATATCAGCACCAATATATTCTGCAAATTTTCGACTGTCAGTACTCTGGAGATTTTGGGACTCAGACGACAGTCTTCATCAGGCAAAATCAGAAAAAAATCACTCCATTGTCGTCTGTCGTCTGAGCCCCAACAACTCCAGAGTATTGATAGTCGAAAATTTGAAGAAGATATTGGTGCTGGTATCGTTATTTATTTTGAAATTGTGTGTATACTGTGCTACAAGTTCGCTTAATGTGAACAGCCATGATCCAGAAGATAACAGTAGGGCTTCGTCCAATGAGATGAATAGGATGAGATAGATGAAAGAGTTTATATGGTATTTCAATTCATTTGCTACCAGATTTCCTGTATAAAGCCGAGTCAAAACACTGGAATCATTATGGAGGAGCACTTTTTTCTGAAGTTCTTTATTAAGCCCTAATCTGGAAGGATTGCATAACAGTTTTAATTTTTCCTGTTTTCATGCAGGACAGACAGTTGTCTAATGCTCTTATTATGGGGCTTCTCCTTGGAGTCTTTGACTTAATGGAAGCAACACTATCTTTACTTGAACAGGTAACCACAGTAGCCACCACCTGTGATTGTTTTACTTTATGTTGTAGTCTGTCCTGACGGAGCTTCCGCTTGGGCCTTTATGCCATTTAAATTCCTTGGCCAATACATTATCGACGGTTGCTTATACTATTGTCAGCTCTACATGCACATCAATGCCAGCTAGTGCGAAAATGCTCCCAGTCTTCGATGAAGTTTTTGTACGATTCCCCAATAACAGGTGTGTTGGAATTGGAAGTATCAAAACGTGTGTTGTGGATTATACACAATGTGTTGGAATTATGCACAGTCCGTAGTCCATGGCGTTTATACTGTAAAGGAAGAACGTAGTTCTTTAAATAAATAATTAATTAAGATTAAATAAGAGCCATGTTCAACACCGGCATTTGAGGTAAGATATTAAATTAACATTTATCCCAAAATTATAGTCTTTCTCTTGAGTCTGTGACCAATCGTCCAATATAACATATAGTTTCACGTGTAAGATTTGAAGCGTTCAAAATGGGGGTGGGGGAGGGTGAATTGAAGCTTAATGGCGCGTTGAGAGCTGGGGGGGGGGGGTTCAAAATGGGTGGTTACTACCTTTCAAACGACTGCATTCAAGTATCTATATTTGGTAAAATTTGTACAGGGTCGAACGTAATAGTACGTGAATGGCACACCTAAGCGGCTGTAGTAAACATACACTGTATTACGTTTTAATCTGTAAAGTTTGATCCAATAAAGATACATGAATGCGGTTTAGAGCTTTCGAAAGGTATTAATCGCACCTTTCGAACGTTTAATCTTAATTCGTTTATCTATATTAGGTCAAACGTTATAGACTCGAATTTAGTACTACGTGTGCTTATCACACTGCCCGCAATAGGTATATAATAGTTTTATTTTGATTTTTCTGCTTAACCATTGCCTCTACGAAAAAGTTGATGAGAATATGTTTTGTGCGGAATGTTGTTTTGAACAATTTTGCAATTCTGAGTTTTTTTGATTGGAGTTACTGTTCTTCAGATAAATAAAAAAAAATGTTTTCGGGCCGCCATTTTCCAAGATGGCGGCCAGTACGGTGGCCTGCCAAGTTAGCCCTCCTTCTAGTATTGAATAACACAACCTAACTAACAAATTTAAGCAAGTGGCCAAACTTTTACATTCCATGTTAACTCCCAACTTTTTTTCGCATTGCGTTCACACCTACTAGAGAGGCATAACATTTTTCGGGCACAAATTTAGAACCAAAATATAACAGCTATGCTATTCCCTCATTTTTTAAGTATGCTCTGGAATATGCTGTTCCCCCATATTGATTTCCTCATATTCTGTAATCAATCTGTATAACTAGATCATAGTTTTTTGTTTGTTTGTTTGTTCGCAGTGGGAATCGCGATAATTCCTATTCTATCCTAGTCCGCAGTGGGAATCGCGATAATCCTTATTCTATTGAAGTCCACAGTGGGCATCATGATAATCCTTATTCTATCGAAGTCCGCAGTGGTAATCACGATAATCCTTATTCTGTCGAAGTCCGCAGTGGGAATCATGGTAATCCTTATTCTGTCGAAGCTAGCAGTGGGAATCATGATAATCCTTATTCTATTAAAGTCTGCAGTGGAAATCGCGATAATCTTTATTCTTGAAGTCCGCAGCGGAAATCGCTGAGGCTTGGGCGACGACTGCTAACGGTGTGGTGTTCAATTTGCAAGGATTCAACAATAATTGGCAGTTGTAGTGACGTCACAGACTGTCATGCTAACGGGCTTGTACGAGCCTTGGACGCGCTGCCCTAGTACTTCTTAAATATATTACATTTTCACGAATTATTTCAGTCGTCCATCTTAAAAATGTGATCTATTTTTCTACGAACATGAACGCTGTAGTGCTCTCTCTCTACAGCAGTAAGTGATTTATGTATACCATGCTGTGACGTCACGCTCCTGCTCATGCTGTTGTATGCGTAATGGAAAACCATCTGAACCGTGAACGCCCGCAAAATTTATTTCCAAACAGTAGCGAAGTTTATGGACATTCGAGTGCACATCCTTCTGTGACCAGAAATAGCCAACGTATATTTTTGGATTTGGACAACTCTGCTAATGCATTTACCATTCGCCAGCAAGCATGACCACAAAACAATGCTACTGGTCGGAATCTACAGACAGCTGGCACCCATAATATCAATCCATATAACTAAGATCGTAATATTTGTTTGTTGGTTTGTTTGTGTGTGTGTGTCGCCAGATCACCGAGATTCCTACTACCAATTCTTATTTCTTTTGTTTGTGCGTCCAGACGGAATGTCTGCCAAACGGAATTGTCTGTTCTGTATAAGTAACGACTCAAACTGTGTTTTCGACAAAGAGGCACACAGTACGGATGACGTCATACGTTTTTCCAGTCACAATATTTTCATGCAAACGCGATTTATGCCTCTATGACTCTTAACCCTGAATCTAACTAAATCCAATTAAAGTTTGGCCTACTGCTAATGGGAAATCACAGCATTTTCATGTAAACGGGAAATCAATAGAATCCTCTATAAAACCGGCCATATGCGGGGGGGGGGGAGGGTTGCCCTAGTACTAACTAAGCACATATGAAACTGGTTAATATCTAACCTAAGAAACTCAACCAAGCTTGGTCGTGGTGGCTAAACGTTAAGAGCACCCACTCTAGGTTTTAGGTTGCCTTTATGCAACGGCTCGCAGCGTAAATTTTCTCGCCGACTATAGCTTTTTCTTGGTAAAGGGCGCTTTTATGGAATGACTCGCCTTTGCAATCTCGTAGCTGGAAGCTTTAAATCATCCGAAATTCCAACATGGCGGCAGTTTTAGCTCTGCCGGTTCGCAATGTAAACAGTCAATATCTGAGTTCAGAAGCGACTGGGGAAATTGTTTCGTCAGGAGGAATTCTTTACGGGTTTACGCGAGGACCATTTTCTCGCTGACTAGTTTTTACCTGGTTAATACTAAATCTGCTGGCTGCTTCTCTCCTTTACCGGATAATGCAGCTTTCGAACGTAGTAACCATGGCAACAACGCGGACGCAGACCTTCTCCTCGTGCCTCGCGACACGACGTATGATGCGTGCAACATGACAGCGTCGATTTATGTCAACAAGAAAACAATTTTTACTGCAGTACAAGATGGCAGAACGATTTCTGAATGCGAACATTCGATCATGGTTTGTGTTCGATTCGGTAACTCCGAAATGGACGCCATGTTGGATTTTGAATTCTCGTTGCGAGCAGCTATTTATTCTACCGTCGTTTGATCATTGCTAGAAGCTGTTCTTTGAGCGAGAATAACAAATTTTGGAAATAGCGTGAAATGACAACAATGTTGTAGCAATGTTTAAAATGACTGTTGCACTTTGTTTTTTATCCGTGTAGTGTTGTTTATGATACAGTTAATTTGTTATCTTTTACCGCATTCATTTAGTAGAAACGGGAAACTAATCGTAAATAAATTGCGGTTGACTAGAAAATAGCTCTCGGCGAGCGAGAAGGCCTCTTTGCCTAAACGCGCCCTTAGACTGCAAGTATTTACTTAATCGATGTCGGACTTAGCCAATCCAGGTCGCGTTGTTACCATAATGGCAACGACACCTTGGCCATTGCGATTAAATTCTAGCTGCGAGAATGCAAAGGCGAGTCGTAGCATAAACGCGCCCTGATAATAAATCTGCCGGCTGCTTCTCACCTTTAGGACGCATTATGCAAAGGGACGTTCTCGCTCGCCGAACGCTATTTGCCAGTCAATCGTTATTTATTTACGGTCAGTTTCCAGTTTCTGGTAAATGAATGCGGCAATAATTAACAATTAAATAACAACTAGCATAAAGAACAAAGTGCAACAGTCATTTTAAACATTGCTACAACATTGTTGTCATTTCACGCTATTTCCAAAAGTTGTCGCTCAAATAACAGCTTCTGGCGGTGATCAGACGATGGTAGAATAAACGGCTGCTCGCAGCGAGAATTAAAAATTCAGCATGGCGTGCATTTCGGGGCTATCCAATCGAAAACAAACCCTTAAATGCTGGCATTCAGAAATCAGTCCCCCGTTTTATCGTGCAGTAAAAATTGTTTCCTCGTTGTCATAAATCGAAGCTGCCATGCCGCATGCATCATATACGCCGTGTCGCGAGGCACGAGGAGATGATTTGCGTCCGCCTCGTTGCCATGGTCACTACTCGAAAACCGCGTGCTCCGGCAAAGGCGAGAAGAAGCTAGCAGATTTAGTATTAACCAAATAAAAGCTTGGAAACGAGAAAATTGTCGTTGCATAAACCCTTAGAGCTACACATTCGAAATAAACA
>JAHWFP010188227.1:0-21994 GCA_023313725.1 Lithobius niger
GTTCAATGAATTTTAATTGCTGGTACATTGGGTACATTGAAAGTACTTCATGGTACATTAGTTTTTGTAACGATTGCACAATTTTGGGTGGCTACCATCAACTTAGCGCCCCCAGAATTGAAATGCATATTTTAAATAAACTAGGTGGGCTCAATAAATTTTAATGACTGGTACATTGGGTTCATTGAAAGCGGTTCAATGTACCACAGTGTTTTCGTGTGGTACATTAATTTGGGGGGCCAACTTTACACACCACTAGGCTGCTATTCAGCTTACACTCCAAACCCTAAGGTGCAGCTGGTAACTCATTTCCCATCCAGAGTGGCATGGTGCCTATGCAAGTTGAGGGACGTTTAGTAGGAGGAGCTCTCTACAGACTCAAGAAAAATCTCTGCCCTGTCTCCGCTACATCAGTTTTAATCTAATAAACGTAAGGTCAGGCTGATCAAGATGTTTTCCTCCGAACTAAATGACAGAGGAGAAGTATTCCTTCAAAGATTTAATGATGCTGACACTCTAATTGTCAGGAGCTCCATCGCTAAAGCGAGTGACAGTGTAGCCATTGTTGGAGAAGATGTAGAGCTATATTTCTTTTTACAGCTCAGACAGCTACACACCGAAATATATTCTTCTATAAGCCAAGTAGTAGAAAGGTAGGAACACAGGTATATTCTTCAACCCGACAACAACAGAAGGGTCTCAAAGATATCAATATAATTTGCTCATGCATTCACAGCGTAAGACAAGACATAAGAGAAAGTAACAGGTTACAAACTACTGTTACAACGTGAGGCATTGTGCTCAGTAGCAGATGTGTTCAACCACTCAACTTCCAAATATCAACAGACAGCAGAGGCAGATCACAGGTTTTTCTTGACTCTGTATAGAGCTCCTCTTACTGCAACGTCCCCTCAACTTGCATAGGCACCATGCCCTCACAAAATCTGCCACCAATATGAAGTTGGAGTCATTATCCCTCTCTCCAGTTTTGAACCAATTTTCTAAATAACATCCCTCCCTCCCACAGAAGAGACAGCTATGCAACGCCCGTTTTGTGTTTTCCACCAACTGCAACTATGGATGGGTAATGAGTTACCAGCTAAATGCACTTTGGGGTTGGGAGGCTAAGCAGAATGGCAATCTTGTGATTACTGCAATCAAAGATGCTATAGCCCGTGAGGCCGTCTCAACCTCATATTTTGTAGATGTACCACATGTTGTGGAAACAAGTGTGGGTGCAAGAAAATAAGCACGAGTTGCACTGCTACCTGCCACGACTGCCACGGTGACTGCTTGAATAGCGTGACACGAACTGTTTTGAGGAAGATAACCTTCAGAAGGAGGACGTTGACCTCGACTTGATTTGATGTTATTGTATATGTTTGATGTTATTGTATATGTATGTATTCTATGTTACTGTTTGATGTTATATGTAGTAAACTGATATAGTAACTGCATATGTAGTAAACAAATATGTACAGCGGAGAAATAAGTGTTTGATTTACATGATCGTGCAGTAACTTAAATGAGGTTAGGGTGTGTTAACCTGATCTATGTACACCACGTATAGCAGATCTCTGTCAATTTCTTAGATTTCTCAGTTTTTGAACCTGGTACTACAGATATACTGCTGGTAATAGAATCACTTTTGTGGTAAATTTTGTCCTCTTTAACTCTTGTAGCGAACATTATTTTGGTAGGAACCACAGATTCCGAGACGGAAAACTAATAAAAAGTCACTTATTTTGGGGTATTTTATGGTCTAGCAAAGGCAGCTCACTTCCAAATGATCAGAACTTTTGATATAGTCATTACTAGACGCCCCCGAACAGCCCTACAAAGTTTCAAGACTTTGGGATTTTATTCCACCTTAGGTCCTATTTTGCCTGGACTACATCCTTAAAAACGTACGATGTAGTACATGCGTGTACATCTAATCTTATTGAACAAAAGCTCCTCAAAGAAGAAAGTAGTGTCAAATAAAAAATAATTAAATTACACTTCAGATAGACCTATTTTCATTGCTGCAACTTGATTTTTTGAACCTAAAATAGCGAAACTGGCTCTGAAAAATGCTCATGGCATCAAAGTTCGATCAGGCAAAGTTACTGTTCAGGCAAACTTGGTTGCAAAAATCGGTTAAAAAAAACTTAAGACGATATATTTTACATCATGCTACAGTAGGAGAAAAAACTATTTTGAGAGACACATTCACATACACACACACACACGCACACGCACACACAACCCCCCACCTCAACTCCCACTTTATCAGTTTGGCTTGAGTGATCCCTACCATGTGATCCGTACAAACGCCCGTTTTGCAGACTAATTTGTTTCAAATTACGTACCTCGCTCGCGCTATCGTGCTCGCTGCAGCTAAACACATACCATCAGAAACTGCAACTAATCAAAAATTACTTCTAACTGGGCATGGGATTACTTTCAATTAACTTCTGCAATGTTAAATTTGTCAAGAATATTTTGACTCTGAGAAACGGGATTCTGCAAAACGGGAATTCCTGTTTTGAAAAGGGTAACCATTACGTGTATAGCTAACTATTGTTAAAAGCGAATCTTGACATTGACGTAGTGAAAACCAAGCATTCTAAACAATATTTAAAGTACACATGGGCATTTCCCGTAAAGGCCCCCCCCCCCCCAACTCCAGTTTATCGGTTTGGCTTGAGTGATCCGTACCGTGTGAAAAATAACTGTCCTTCGTGCATGACGTCATTTAAGACATGCCTCTGTGATGACCGCGCAGAGCAAATTGTTAGTCGCGGCACCAATGTGCCAATTTCAACTTCTTTCAAGGCAACAACGTACCAGTTTCAACTTCTAGCCAAAGAATTGACACACTCGCCCGTTTTCATTGTAGGGGTTCCCGTTGCCACATGTCTGCTATGAGACTTTGCTTATTATATAAGATTTTTTATAATAATAATAAGATGTATCAAGACACACGCTAGTGTGTCGCCCGCCAAGATAAAACGATAACATCCAGTTAAAATATATATATATGAGCATGGCGACTAGGGGGTTTGAAAAAAGTAAATTTTTTATGATGGTTTTGGGGTAGAGCGGAAAAGTTGCCTCTATGCGTAAGTAACTTCCGTGCAACATTTCACCACCCTAGGATAATGTCTTCTGTTCTGGCAAGGGACTTGAAATTTCAAAAATTTAGTAAAATCGCCAAAATAAATTTTGTTTTTGAAAATTTTTCCAAATGACACAGCACTTTGCGGTAGTGTGCAAAAGTTGCACCTATGTATGGTTAATTACTGTGCAAAATTTGGCGCCCCACGGACAATATGTTCTGTTCTGGCAAGGAGCCTGAAATTACCCAAAATCGACAAATACGCTGTTTTTTCATTATACTTTTAGATTTAAATTCGATTTATTAACAATTATTTTAGCAGCAGATTTTCCAGATTATCAGTAGTAATAGCCCTAGAGCTTTTGTGGATAATACGGCTACCGTTTTCGCACGAAGCCTGTCACCTGACATTAAAACTAACGAATGCTAATTATTTTGCAATTATATCCCGAGCGCGTAGCGCGAGGTGATGGTGATCCCTCATTATACCACACTAGGTCGATTATACCCCGCTCCTCTACCTTCTACCACGATAGCAAGCGGGATATACTCATTATTATTAACCACTAATTATTTAGTAATGATTAATTATTAATTATTAATCTTTTTTTTTGTTACAAGGCCTGAACTGAGCTAGCGGTGAGCAACACAACATGGCAAAAATCTTCAAAATTTTTAAAGCGAGGAGCATTAGACTGCCCAATTTTCGGATCACCGAAAGATTTTGCTAGGATGCTTCCAACAAAAGAGGATGCTATTAAATGCTGCATTTACGAAAGGTTGCGTCTTGGATCTGAAACAACTGGTAACAAGGAACCCGCATTTTCTTCCATCACAGAGCAAGTTTGTGTAAAGATGCAAATGACGTATTCTGATGCTTCCATTCCGACAGTTTCAAAGAAACGTGTCCTTGATATGATTCATGCATATCACAAGAACTATATGGATATCAAGGCTGTTTATAAAAGAATAGAGAAAAGCATGGCAACTAAAGCAAGGGTGGAGAAGTTTAAAGCAGAATCACGCTTTCTTTTTGATATAGTAGCTTGTAAGTGTTCCACGTTTACAGACTGCAATTGCTTGAAGGAATCCAAGGTCCCCTTCAAGGAACAAACATTTCTTGATGATCGGAGAACAAAGCGCCAAATGTGCATTGGACCGCTTGATTTGCAAGAAACCAAAAAGCTCCAAGCACGTGCTGACAGGAAGACAAACGAATTCCTTCGTAGTTCTACATCTACTGCGTCCTGCTCAGCGCAGCCTAATGGTGATGGTGATCCCTCATCAACATCAACGTTCTTACAAGATGATGATGAGGCAATGGATGAGGATACGGAAGAACCTGAACCTGATGACTTCGACTACAATCCCGGACCGTCGACTTCATCCTCTTCGCAAATGCGAAGGAAACTTACAAATACCGCCATAATAAGCCAAAGATTTGGGGTATCGCTTCAAGCCACGGCTGCGATAGCTTCTAGCGTTCTGCACGACGTAGGCCTATTCTCTGAATCGGATACATCGTTATTGATTGATAAGAACAAAATTGCTAGAGAAAGGTATCGAACCATGCAAGAGCTTAAAAATGAGAGTTCGGACATTGACAATGATCATTTAACAGGTCTTTACTTCGATGGCCGACGTGACAAAACATTGTCGACAGAAAAGGAAGATGATAAATACTACCAAAGAACAATTGTAGAGGAACACTGTTCCTTGGTGAAAGAACCAGGATCTAGCTACGTTGGTCATGTTACACCAGCTTTGGGATCAAGTCTGGCCATTGCTGAAAGTATTTACGACTATATCACAGCAGAAGTGCCCGGAGGTTTAAACAATATTCTTGTTCTAGGGCGTGATGGAACGGTAGTAAATACTGGAGTTCACAATAGGGTACTGCGTCGTCTTGAACTGAAGACCGGCTGAGCTGTGCAATGGGCTGTTTGTCAACTACATTTCAACGAACTACCTCTCCGCCAGTTGCTCGAGCCCCTCGATGGTCCCACCTCCGGACACTTCCTACACTGGTTGCATTGGAAAATCTTTGAAGGTGTGTGAGCTGCTTCCAGTTGTAACATTTGAGCCAGTTAAATGCACCTTGCCATCAGATGATATATCCACTTTGAGTAAGGACCACAAATATCTAAGGAATATTGCTCTCGCTGTTAGTTCAGGCATGTGTCCTCCAGGTCTTGCTAAGCGCGATCCAGGTCCCCTAAACATGTCCCCTGAACATGTTGACAACAGCCAACAGAATATTACGACTGTATGTTTTCACCACGGAACCATCAGACAACTTACGTACCATGGTAGAGTTCGTTATCAGGGTGTATGTGCCATCTTGGTTTTGCATCAAAAAGCATCATTCGATTAAGGATGGAGCTCGGCATCTTTACCATTTCATTCAGTCATCCAGATACTTGGATCAAGTTCACCGCAACGTCATCGACTCACTGATTTCTTGGAATGCTTACTTCGCATCTACAGAAAACATTATGCTCGCGATGCTAACTGATAAAAGAACACATATCAGAGCCCTTGGCATTCGAAGAGTCATAAAAGCACAAGAATCACGTGAGACTGTTGGACACATTGGGATTAGAAAGTTCGATATTCCAAAAATAAACTTCGAAGCAAACGACTACATCGAACTAATTGACTGGTCGTCCAGCGAAATAACTCCACCACCAATACTGAATGATGTGACTACAAAAGATTTGAAAAGTATGCTGGAAAAACCACCAATTGACTGGACTTTTACAAAGTTCCCATGCCACACACAAGCTGTGGAAAGAACAGTAAAATTGGTTACGGAGGCATCAAAGAAAGTGTGTGGTCATAACAAACGAGACGGATTAATTCGCTCCCCTCTAAAATCGAGAAAGGCCATGCCTGAATTTAGGTGCAAGAGACAGTACAAAACCTAAAAACCAAACAAACACACATTCTCGTACTTTTAATTTTGAATACTTATTTCTTAATTCGTATATCTAATAGTATGCAAGTTTTTATGGTTTATGTTTAATAAATGTTAGTTAAGTAATGAAAAAACAGCGTATTTGTTTATTTTTGGGTAATTTCAGGCTCAGAACATATTGTCTGTGGGGCGTCAAATTTTTCACAGTAATTAACCATATATAGGTCCAACTTTTGCACATTACCGCAAAGTGCTATGACATTTTGAAAAATTTTCGAAAAAAAAAGTTTTTTTGGCGATTTTACTAAATTTTTTAAATTTCAAGTCTCTTGCCAGCACTGAAAACATTATCTTAGGTTGGTGAAATGTTGCACGGAAGTTACTTATGTATAGAGGCGACTTTTCCGCTCTACTCCAGAACCATCATAAAAAAAATTTACTTTTTTCAATTCCCCTAAATTGGCAACCACTAGACACGTTGTGTCTTTACAGCAAAGGCAATTAGGATGTTTTCAGCCATTTGAGGATAAATAACAATGCGACAGAAAAGACTGAAACTTGTTTGATCGGGAGACTTTGGTTGCCTGACAACATAAAAGTCGCTGTTAGTGACACGGCTTAACGTCTTCTTGTTGAAAAAAACGACCTGAATAACGTTGATATTTGCCTAATCAAGACGCACGCTAGTGTGTCGCCCGCCAAAATGATAAACGATAACACTTATCCAGATAAAATATATATGAGCGTGAAGACCACTAGACACGTTGTGTCTTTACAGCTAAGGCAGTTCGGTTGTTTTCAGGCATGTGAGGATAAATAACAATGCCACAGAAAAGGCTGAAACTTGTGTAATCGGGACTTTGGACGCCTGACAACATAAAAGTCACCACTAATGATGCATCTTACCGATTTCTTGTTGAAAAAACAACGTGAATATCGTTGATATTTGCCTAATCAAGACACAGGCTAGTGTGTCGCACACCAAGATAAAACGTTAATATCCAGATAATATATATGAGCATGGCGACCACTAGACACGTTGTGTCTTTACAGCAAAGGTAGTTTGGCTGAGGATAAATAACTATGCGATAGAAAAGGCTGAAACTTGTTTAATCGGGAGACTTTGGTCGCCTGACAAAATAAAAGTCACTTTTAGACACATAGCTTAACGTTTTCTTGTTGAAAAAACGACCTGAATAACGTTGATATTTGCCTACTAACTACCACTAACTACTACTAGTAACGCTTTTTTGTATCGCGAAAATAAATTATTTCATGCGGCGAATGAAGCTGGTTCTTAGCTCATTTTACAGGTATTGCTCTGGGGATGTGCCCTTTTCATATGGACCTTTATAATTGGTCAAGTGGTTCAGGGGTTAGGGAGCTCCAAACGTCTAAATTGATTGTTTTACATTGTTTTAAACATTGTTTTTATGCAACAATACCAAACTGACAATTAAATAAATTCGTGCATTTGCAAGGATATACTGCAATACTAATAAAAGTGCTAATCAAATGAAAAAGGTGATTGCTGTCCTCAAAATCTAACAAAACCAAACAAAAAAAATAAGAAAAAGAAATGGACCAGAAAACTAGATTATCGTTTCCATCTCATAATTACTAAGAAAAAAAACGATTTCATCAATTTGGACCAAAAAAATCTGATATCTACCCCAAAACAAAACTTGTTAAAGATTCCCGCCAAGCTTTTCGGCCATGGGAAGTCGTGATATCAAACGCCAAGCTCTTTCGCCAAGCTAATCCCGCCGACTAATACTTCAAACGTTAAATGAAATAATTGAAAATTGCGCATAAGCTATTACTAAGTAAGTAAGTTTTGTTTTGGGGTATAGATTATGTAGTACGTACTACTAACTTCTTTTTTTGTATCACGAAAATAAATTCTTCGTGAATAAAGCTGGTTCTTAGCTCATTTTGCAGTCATTGTTCTGTAGATGTGCCCTTTTCATGGACCTTCCTAATTGGTCAAGTGGTTCAGGGGTCAGGGAGCTCGAAACTTCCAAATTGATTGTTTTACATTGTTTTAAACATTGTTATTACGCCACAATGCCAAACTGAACATTAAATAAATCCGTGCATTTGTAAGGAGATATTGCAATACTATAAGAAATACTGATCATATGAAAAAAGGTGTATGCTGTGCTCAAAATGTAACGAAAGTCAAAAAAAAAAGGTAATGGACCAGAAAACTAGATTGGTGTTTCCACGTCATAATTATTAAGAAAAAAAATTGAATTTCATCAATATTTGGACCAAAAAGATCTGATACCTACCCCAAAAAATACTTCTTAAGGATTCCTGCCAAGCTTTTCGGCCGTGTGAAGTCGTGATATCAAATGCCAAGCTCTTTCGCCAAGCTAATTCTACCGACTAAGACTTCAAACGTTAAATGAAATAATTGAAAACTGCGAAGTAAGCAATTTTCATATAGGCCTATTTCATTTAGCCTTCGAACTCGTTGGGATTAGCTTGGCGAAAGAGCTTGGCGTTTGATACCACGACTTCATACGGCCGAAAAGCTTGGCGGGATTCCTTAACAAGTTTTGTTTTGGGTTACTTACTACTACTTAGTACGTACTACTAACGCTATTTTTGTATCACGAAAATAAATTCTTCCATGCGGTGAATAGAACTGGTTCTTAGCTCATTTTACAGGTATTGCTATGGAGAAGCAGTGGTGTAGTCGTGCAGGAACTCACAGGAGCAGCGCTCCTGTACTTTTTTTCCTCGGGGAGCGCCGCGGCATTACTTTTTTATGCCCTTTTCATATGGACCTTTCCAATTGGTCAAGTGGTTCAGGGGTTAGGAAGCTCCAAACGACCAAATTAATTGTTTTACATTGTTTTAAACATTGTTTTTATGTAACAATGCCAAACTGAACATTAAATAAATCCGTGCGTTTTAATGCAGAACTAATAAGAAACGCTAATCATAAAAAATGTGACTGCTGCCCTAAATATCTAACGAAAGCCCAAAAAAAAATTAACCAGAAAACTAGGTCGGTGTTTCTGTCTCAGTAATTGCTAAGAAAAAAAAATGGATATCATCAATTTGGACCAAAAATATCTGATACCTAACCCCAAAACACAACTGTTAAGGATTCCCGCCAAGTTTTTCGGCCGTATGAAGTCGTGATATCAAAGGCCAAGCTCTTTCACCAAGGTAATCCCACTGACTAATACTTCAAACGTTAAATGAAATAATTAATAAGAAATAATAATTGCGCAGTAAGCAATTTTCATATATTTCATTTAACCTTCGAACTATTACTCGGCGGGATTAGCTTGGCGAAAGAGCTTGGCGTTTGATATCACGACTTCCCATGGCCAAAAGCTTGGCGGGAATCCTTAACAAATTTCGTTTTGGGGTAGATAGGTTATTACCCGCTTTCCGAGTACTGAGATTAACAATGTCGAGGGCCCGCAGGGGCCAAGCCATTGTTGAGCTCAGTACGAGGAAAACGGGTAATAACCTATTTTTCACCCAGTCGCGTAATTATTGAAATGCGCATTCACTGTCATTGTTATTCCAACATCGTCCTTGTTCGCTGAAGGGGAAAATCGGCAATAGGATTCGTTTTTTTTTTTGTGTGTGCAAACATTGTTGCACGCACAATCGTACTGTCAAGCTTTCTGATCAAAAGAACGTCAGCACGATTCGTTTTTTGTCGTGCGCGTGTTGGCCCTTTGTCGATACTCCAGGCCTGGGATGAAGGTATCAAGCTTGTTGCATTGTTACAAGCATTGTTGTATGGTACTGAGATCGTCTAAACTGGGTGATAATTGAAAATTCCGTTACTTTTTTTTGGTACCACTACACGATTTTTTGCTGTCACCATGGTCCGTGGATCTTATTACTTATGAATCCTATTACGGAATAATAATATGATCGAAGATCATGTTTTTATGTTAAAGTTAAACCAATGAACAGATTTGTTTTTATTTTTCCCACTTAAATTTATTAAACAAGGCCCAGTAGGAAATTTTGAGAGTTATGGTTCCTGCAATATTTTTGCTGTTTTTGTTGTTGGTTGGGACTTTTTGCAGTCATCTGGAGATCGAATGAATGAACCAATTTAAGATTTTTGAGATTTTTGAGATTTTTAAGATTTTTGATAACTGTGTTTATAACTGTAGGTATATAATAATTGTAGGTATTTAAAGGCTTAGGTGCTTATTAAACTTACTTTAATGTGACTTTCAGTAACTGTTTTTGTTTTGATTGTTGAAACTTTTCGCCTTCATCTCGCAACTGAATTAAATAGTTCTCTCAACTGTTTTTTTGAATTCTCTTAATACACGGAAAGCAATAGTCGAGTGACTCATAAAAATAATTAAACACTTACAGTGTTACGTGAAGAAAACTCTTAACTACACACTTCCTTCCAAAAACCTAAATTGCTCTTTGTTCAATGGGCGCAACTTATATGATAACTTACATGTTTTCCACTTGACAGCTCTTGACAGCTAACGCACTTGACCTGATCTTTGTGACTGAGACCTGGCTTAACAACACCATTCTTGATGCACTGATACTTAACGGCCAATATTTGAAGTCATTCGCCATGAACGAGGCTCCTATGCAGCTGGAATTGCTTTAATTTACCGCAAAGTTGTATCTTTCACAGTTATACTCCCGAAATCAAAACTTAACTTAACGTTATCTTGTCTTATATCCCACATGGTTTTGACGTCGATATGTTTTCCAAAACTGCTGCATATATCAAGTCATATTGTGCTCGATGATTTTAATCTTTCTTTTGCCCACTGGATCACTTTCTCTTCCACTGACGGTGCCCAGAAGACCTTTCTTGAAGAAGCTTCAGAAATCTTATTCCCAGTGGGTAAAGAATCTTACAATTAAACTTGAAAAATAAAATCCTGGGTGAATCAAATCCCTCGGCCCTCTTCCGCTTTTACTGCTTTAAATCAAAATCTTCTTATACTCTCCCCTCCCCCTCCGCCTTAAAGTACTCGGAAACGTTATTACTTCCCGTTCCCGTTTGAAAAGGCTGAGGCTTTTAACTCTCAGTTTTCTCGACACGGTATTTTCGACGATGGCTCTTTGTCTTCGTCTTCTTTTCGCCCTCTTCCTACTCATAGTGCAACCGCTGTCTGTACTGATGTTGTGTTCGGGGTGGCAGACATCTGTAAAGCTCTGCGCAGACTCAAGCCAAGCCACTCTGTGGACCCTGCGAGTTTCCCTTCCTTTTTCTACCAGAAAATTGGTGACCAAATTGCGTTCGCTCTTCACATTATTTTTTCACTCTCCTTCTCCTTCTCTCCTTCTCCTTACCCCTTATTTGGTCCGCTGCATCTGTGGAACCTATTTTTTAAAAAGGGAATGCCTCTGACTCACAAAATTATCGACCAATCTCCTTAACGGTTGTACCTTGTAAAATAATGGAATTCATGATTAAAGAATCAATGATGGAACATATAAATGCCTTCAATCTTATTAATTCTGAACAGTTTGGGTTCATGCCCGGCTGATCCACGGTCCACCAACTAAGTGTGGCACTTGATAATTGGTCTGAGGTGCTTGACTTGGGTATCCAGACACAGATCATTCTTTTTGACTTCAAAAAAGCATTTGAGTCTGTAATTCATTCAAAATTGTTATTCAAACTGCATTCTATTGGTTTCCAGGGAAATCTTTTGGCCTGGATTTCTGCCTTCTTAAGTAGACGTACTCAGCGTGTTACTGTTGACGGCGAGTTCTCCTCGCCAGCAGATATCATCAGTGGTGTTGCACAGGGCTCCGTCTCTGGGCCACTTTTGTTTATTATTTTTCTTAACGATCTTACTTGCAATGAAAATTCTGTTTCCCAGAAAAAATTTGCAGACGACCTTAAACAGCACTCCCCAGTTATTTCACCAGAAGATGCATCTTGTCTGCAGTAGAGTATCGACTTTATTTTTGATTGGTCCCTTAAATGGCAGCTTCCACTTTCCTCCGATAAGTATCATAGTTTCGCTATTGGTGGATCTTCCAGCAGCCCTAATTATTTTCTGGGTGATTCGTGCCTGAGGGAAACTTTTGACAGTTTCCGCAATATTGGCGTCTGGTTTCAGAATGATATGAAGTTCACCACTCACTGTATTTCTATTGCTGCAGCAGCCAGCCGCAGATCAGCAATGGTTCGTCGTTGTTTTAACTCTAGAAACCGTAACACAGGTATTTGGGCTTATAAAGTCTTTGTCAGGCCACTGCTCGAGTATGCCAGTCAGGTCTGGTCACCTAACCTCCTCAAGGATATTGATCAGATTGAAGCCGTTCAAAGGAAACATATTAAGGCATTGCCCGGCATGCATTCTTTGCCATACAGTCAACGACTGCGTCTTTTTCAACCTGGATTCACTGGAGTGCAGGCGCTTGGGGCGGACCTGGTTTTAACTTTTAAGATCGTGCATTCCATGCTCCCTTTGGAACTCCCATTTTTCGAAATTAACCTCTTCACTAAAACTCGTGGTAACTGTTTGAAGCTCGTCTAAATTCCCGGAGCCCCTTCTTTGCTCTGAGAGTGGTTCCTGTTTGGAACTCTCTTGATGATTCATTGGTTACCGCCCCAACGCTGAATTCCTTCAAGATACATCTAACAACTTCTATCCTTCGCCTTTTCCTTCTGCGCCCCGAGCATTATTCTTTGCGAACTTAAACTTTTTACCTGGGTCTGCAATTAGCAGTTCGGAGACGAATCCTTGCACCTCCCTTCCGCTCCTCTACGTGTGGATCAAATCTATATAACTAAGATAATAATATTTGTTTTGTTTGTGTGTCGCCAGATCACCGAGATGCCCACTACTAATTCTGTTCTATTGATGTCCGCAGTGGGAAGTCCACAGTGGGATACAGAACTGATTTGTCTGAATAAGAAATAATTCTAATTGTCTTTTCAACAAAGATGCAGAGTACTGATGACTTCATATGTTTTTCCAGTCACAATTTTTCATGCATTCGGGATCTAGGCCTCTCCATCGCTTAACCCTGGCTCTAACTATATATAATGAAAGCTTAGTATGGGCGACCGTTAACGGGAAATCTCATGTATTTGTGTTTGTGAATGTCAGCAGTGGGAATCTCGATAATCCGTATTCTATTAACCTCCGTAGTGGAGGGCTGTCCTAGTGTATTATTATTATTATTAAAAGAATCCCGAATGTTAGGACTAAAGTGCAAATACGAATTTTACTGGCAGCAGCCTGATGAAGAGAACTGGGTATCAAAATAAATATTAGGATATGTATTAAGATAAATATCTAGCATATAATCTAGTTTATCTTAAATTCATCTCTAATCTCGTGATGAAAATCTCTAATCTTTGTGATCAAAAGTCGAAACTCCACCGCCAACCCATAATAACACGGCCAGATGACTTAGATACTGACACGGCCGGGTCTGTTTCGCTTAGCAGTAGAGCTTCAGCCTATGGTCTCAAAAGTCGAAGAGTTCAAATTCCATTCATACAGTCTGATATTTAAGTCCGATGTAGAATGGAGCAGCTGGTCCGACTACACCCCTTCACACATGCCATCATAGGGGGCTTTTTAGGGGGGTTTACTCGCTTTTCTTGGGTTCTCAGTGAACCCCATGAAGCATACTTTTCGTCGCTTTTTATCGTTTTACGTCACTGTACGTCATGTTGTAGTACAGGTTAGAAAAAGAAATAATGAAAAACTAGAGGCTGCAGCAACTACCTAGCTGCAACCGGTCTTCTGTACACTCCCGCCACTTTTTCAACGAAAATGTTGAGATGTAGTACATCTCTATCACGCACTGCAACAGCCATTTCTCTTATTCAGTATGATCTAAAAGTAGGAACCATAACAATTGTCAGTTAAAAATGTGTGAGCTTTTATGCCTAGTTTTAGAATTTAGGCGTAATTGTCAGTTGTTTGGCCCTAGTTTTTACCTGCCGTTTTAATTTCCTAAGTAGCAGCTAATGGAGAATTGGGTTCGAGAGCAGGCCTATTCATGTATGCAACACGGTATCGAGACTTCCATGGCATCGTGATTTTAAGCCTATAAATATACGTTTCAGCTTTCAGGCATAATTTTTTTATCTGCTGTTTTAATTTCGTAAGTAGCAGCTAACGGAGACAGGGATCGAGAGTAGGCCTATTCATCTATGCAACATGGCGTCGATACTTCTTTTTTAATGACGCTAATGTGTGTCTAAAATGGAATCCTTTTGTTGTTTTTTTTTACGGTTGCATGTCTTCCTGAGTGTCAAATGTTATTATTTCATTGAGTTAGTCGAAAAGTCCTATAAGCTATAAGGAAGCAACGATGTTTTAATTTGCCGTGTTAAGTCCACTTGACTACCACTAATGGACGGATGGACAAAGTCGTTCTATAGTCTTCCCAGGCATTTTGGCTGCGCAGAAGACTAAAACAGTCGCGCAGTCTGACTACACTTTCTCCGTAATTATCATCTTCGGCAGAAGTTACTCTTGAAAACCAACTAGTCCGCCATATATTTTAATGAGTGTAACTTGCACTGAAAAATTTAAATAAGAAAAAATGCAGTCAGAAGTGCAGTCGGACTGTGCGACAGTTTTTCATTATTTAAATGTATTTATTTTTAACATAAGAAAAAAAATCATTTTGACATTGAAATTTTGGATCAGCTTCTGCTAACGTGGAGATCTTCCTTTCAGAATTTAACACTTTATTGCAACCTTTACAATTCAATGATTCCTCACCCAGGGCTGGCGAAAAAAAAACTCAACACACAGCTACAGTCAAGCAGAAGCCCGTAATACAAAATCTACCTGTGTGTTGAGTGTTTTTTTTTTTGTATCACGACAGATGACAAGCCATTACAGTTAGAAAGTTGCAATAAGTATCAACTACTGAAAGTGAGGCCGTCATGTCAGTTGGGAATCTTAAAATCCAGCAACGTTGCCTTTCATCCAGTCATCAGAATACCATTCTCTTATTTTAATGTACAGGTCATGAAGTTGCTCGTTTCTCGCTGCTGTTATTGGTTGCAACGTTATCCGTTTCACGGTTGAAGACAAGAATTACCAAGATGTCAGCGAAGCCATTCAGCACACCGACAGAAAAATGGTCGAATATGACCAAAACGAAGACTCATCAACCGGTGAAGCATTTGAAAACTACATTGATGAAGATGTAGTAGACGTAGAATTTACGAGAAGTGAAGAAATCATTGCTTTCTATTATTTTCGATGAACATTTTTGTCGCCAGTTGATATTTCCCGTAAGGAGGATTTGTGATCTTGAAGCACTCCTATCTGCTACAAACATTTAAAAATAGATGGTTATCTTTCAATGTTCCTTGCTTTGTCTTTCTTGGTAAAGGCGCAAGTTCTTCATTTTGTTATGGATTTACAATTGCCAATTAGCTATAAAACCAAATCATCTAGCAGATTCGCGGCGCTTCGAAATCCTTGTACAGTGGCGCCACCAACTCATCCAGGGAAGAGAGCTTACCGCAGTCCCATTCAATAGCATAGGAGAAATATTTAAATAATTAGCTTATGCATTTCAGGAGCCCTGTTTAAAAAAGTGACGAAGGTTTTAGTGTTCCAGTTTGTCTACCTACGTCTTGAAGAAAACTACGTCTTTCTCCGAGCAAAACCGGCTTGTCAAAAGCCTTCCGAAAAAAGTGATCACTTTTAACATTGTGAAGCCTAGCACAGCCGTCAAAATGGGCGAAAAGTACGTAAAGAGTAATTATTTAAAAAAATCGTAAATTAGATGACAACGGATTTTGGCTAACAGGTAACGTCTAAGTCGAACAATAATAATTACTAGCATCTAACATTTATAGCGCGCTGTCAAATTAGCGCGAAAATCCGGTCCAGGGAAGTCTTGCAAGTTACCTTGTCAAACAGGTCAACTCGCGTGCACACCGTCTGACCCTCTGTCTAGCTGCTGGCACCAAAGACAAAGAAGATTGCCTGCGGTTTGTTTACTGTGTCAACGCTCGATGCACATGCTGATCATTTTTGTCCACTAATGTAGTTTCACCCACTTCAAACCAGTATGTTAGTAGTAAGATAAGTGTACGTAGTACCCTCACTTCCGGTCACGTGACCACCGCCGCCATCTTGGATTATGACGTCACTTCCGGTTTATGACGTCACTTCCGGTTTTTGACGTAAATTTCCGGTTTTTGACGTAAATTTCCGGTTTTTTAACGTCATTTCCAGCCTAAGAAGGTGTATGTACTAACACACCGGAAGTGCCGCCTTATTGGATGCGCCATATTGGACCTATGACGTCACAAACCGGAAATGACGTCAAAAAATGCATTTTTCACCCACCCAACATGATTTACCCTTCTTACCCCTATTTACCCCTCGCATATATTGAAAACCTAAGGAGTACTCTAAGTAGCTGAGACATTTGGAAGTATTAGAATATCAGAAAAGAAATGGACAAGGAAACCATTTTAACTACAAACAACTGTTTTATTCATCGACACACAAACAAATTACATCGCAAGCATGGACTGGCATATATGTACATGTTCTCAAATTCATCATGGGAAAAAGGGACGAAAGTACCATTGCGATCTATATAAACAAACACACTAGTACTATATATAACATGAAGAAAACAAAAGAAAATCGGATGTAATAAAACTCAGTTTTACAGTTCAATAGCCTGTTCAATCTTAGTCAAATCCCCATCGTCAGCTACTTCGTCATCGTGGAGATCCATTACCAACTAAGGCTAACAACCAAATGAAGGAAGACACTGGAGACAAGCTTTATACGTAACATTTAATAAGACCTAAAAACTACAACCAATAAAAAACAAAAAAGATCCAAAACCGGCCAATAACATACAAAACCCTCCACCGATTATTGACAAAAACAACAATAAAAGTATACAAGCCTGTAAAATAAACAAAAATCGTAAACAAAAAGTATCTTTAAGTCGGAACATGACGAAAAAGGTTGTCGTACGAAAGTAGTCATCATTGTCACATTTCAGAAAAATAAAAATACTTATTGTCTGTCTCGCAACGTGTAATGACCATACCCAACAGAATCCAAGCCTGTACAATCAAGGAACCTTTTCGTATCGGTTACTGATAAAGGCAATTTATTTTGAACAATGCTGTAAACTTCGTAGAGATAGGACCTGATACTAGACTACTCAAAACTGAAATACTCGTGATCACGTAGACACCTATTGTAATGATCGAAACGTAACAGTACCCTGTAACACAGATTTTTGCACCCCCTTACCCACTTTCTTGACATTATTATTACAAGTGTAACAATACAATTTACTCTTTAAACCAATAAATGACTCTATAGACGTTGAATTGCATTCATCTTTGAAAACTCCAGGTTTAGCCTTGTTATTGGTACAATACAAGGGATGGCTCGTAAGGTAGGAGCTAGTATCAAAAAGATGTAAAGATTGAGCCATGTCAGTGTACAAATCGTCAGTTTTGATTTCGTAAAAAAACTATCAGTGTCGCTTCCCAACAATCTACAATTCTTACCGTATCTGTCTACCATGTAGTCGTAGTGATGAGAATACATTACTAATTTACTTAATTCCAAAACAGTACAGCCAAGAAAAACAGGTTTGTCTAAAGTAACAGTTTGTTTACGCATTTTGAAAAGCATCAAGTTATCGTCCAAAATATCGAAATACTCGACCGTAGGCATGCTCATCAATTTGAGAGACTTTTTCACGTTAGCACTCACTTTCACATTCATGTACCGTCTTACATTTTGAATGGCTTTCTCAAAAATTGAATTATTTGCCAGCTTGTAAAAAGATCTCTCAAATTCACTCTTTGCCTCCTTTCGTTTCATGCTGTTAAAATTAATGTAAGGGGCCAACCAAGCCTTCTCGGTAAATTTAATAGCAGAATGAATTTTCGTGACTTTAATCCCTTTCGAAACATAATACATCAAATTCTTGTAATAACAAATGTACTCCTTACGTTCATTCAAATGAGGAACTAATTTTCGACCCTGAACGCAAGGGCCTCGTTTAGCAGCCTGTTTTCTGTTAAAGGGAGACAACATATCTTCAGTTATTACCACATGCTCGGGAGCCAAAGGATAGCCACTATGTGAATAGTGTAAATTGTCAGGATACTGAATGTCAACCTTAACTATACAAGGAGGCAAAGAATTCAAATCGAGCGAAGCGAGATCTCTTTCCGTTAACCACACAAGACCCGAATAAGGCAATCACATGCTCAAACAAAAGCCGTACAAATTATTGGCATCAATGTACATGAGGTAACTTCGTTCAACATCAGGATCGTAATTTGGCACTAAAGGATTATTGGCACGGGCGCACCGTTTAGATATTATGCTAACACCACCTCGTATGGCGGCAGTGTAATTGTAATTGTACATTGTTACGTCTTGCAACAATTCTATCCGCTCACCCGTCATTTTAAGCGCAGCTTCCCAACTCAGACCAGGGAGGGTGAAAAAATTACAAGGGTCTAAATTGTATTGTTTCAGACTGAGAGCTCTAAATTGTTCGAACACATCGGCCAAAAGTGCCGCATCGGCCAAAACGTACATGTCGTGATAGTGACCCCAAGTCTTACAATTTTCTTCCCTCCAAACTGTACCAGCGTATGAATACTCGTCGTCGCTAATAGGCGTATTAGTTAAATCTGAATAAAAAGCTTCTTTGGGTGGTAATTGAGTCTCATTAAATTTGGCAAATGAGTCACAATAGGTATAAAGATATACACCCTTCCTGGTCAACAAAGTGTGAGTTTCTGGAAAGATTTTCCTCCTTATAGGAAAATCGGTTAAGTTTCCAACCAAAGTACTCAAAGAAGCGGACAAGAAAACTGTCTAAAAACCTGTAATTTCCAACTTGTATCAAGGTGAACCTTTCAGTATTTTGCGGAATGGTGGAAATGTTCTTATCTTTAAAATAAGACAAACTTTTTACTACGAGATGCTCGTCGTAGCATTTTAAATTATGACAGAATATGGGTAAAAAGCTCTTAAACCTATACTGTAAATAACACGCATTGTGAGCTGCACCCCTATATTTACCGGTTAAATGACAATGGTCTCGTACCCTGATTTCACCAACATCGAACAAATTACCACAAATATGACAAAGAGCCGCGCTAGCATAATCTAACAACCAAGTATTTTCAGGTACCAAAGGCAGCATTCGTCCTTTAATCTCTTCAATTTCATCATAAACCACTTCTAAATGAGTAAAAAAGTCTTCCATGCAATTTTCACCTCGAAATACCCTATGAGCGTAAATGCTACCATCGTGCGCAACCACAACGTAAGAATAACCACTCGGTTGGTGTAAACTCGTTTTGTGAGTAAAAGAGGACGAAGAATCCGGCTTCCATGAACTTATTTTAGAAAGTATCGATTCAAAATCTAGATACATCACGTACGGAACTGGTAATTGTTTGTCGTACCTCGTAAACTCCATGTACGGTTTCTCAGTATGCATTTTGATTTGTTGAGGCTGAAATGTCCTGCACAATCTAAGGTGATCAACCAAATCAGCGTCGGAACGGAAGTAAGAGAAACAATAGTGACATACATATTTCTTATCGCTTGTATGCACCAACCTATTGAAATTCTTAATCCAACAGTAATGATTACCGTTAACCAACAATAGTTTAATTTCCTAACAATTGGCTCGTTTACTCAAATAAATCAGAAAGACATTTTTGTCTTCGTACCCATACAATAAAATGCACAAGTTATTCCGTGATTCAAATTTCGCAATCTCATTTATATGTGTAGGAAAGAAAAACTCGCTAAAATCCAACCATTTGACATATTTATGATAATAGCTTACTCTATTGATGTTATCATTCGAGCCAGCCAGGACACTGTATATGAAACACTTATTGTCATCGCACAAAACGTTCACTACAGCATGCTTGTCTCGCAAAAATTTGTCAAGTACTACATTTCTGCACCCGCCGCTTAAAGGTACATACCTTCACACGTGAACGTCACAGCCATCGATCCTAAAAACCACCCAACCCGAACCGTGTTTCTGAAAAGTGTCCAATTGATCAAGAATTTTACCAATGGCACTAAGTAATTCAGTATCAATAAAATCAGAAGACAACAGTCGATGCGCACCACTGCACTAATAGATGGGCATTCGTTCAGTTTCTCCATCAAAACATATTTTTTCCAAAACAACGCTGATGCAGAGCAGAAATTTAAATTGTCCCATCTGTTCAAGTAGAGAGGAGAACAAAGTCAAAAGTTGACGTCTCACACCCTCCAAATAGTCACGGACGTCACGTGTATCGGTGGACAACGTGTACGTAAACCTTTTGAAGTACGACTTAAACGCCGGCGCCTCTTCCTTGAACACTTTTGGGTCCGGTGGTCGGGCGGTGTGAGCCTCGATGCTGTGGTGAAGCAAAGCGTCGTGCATTGGGAATGTACGCCGGCAGACGGGGCACGTGACGAGGTGTAGCCTGGAGTGTCGTCTTAGGTTGATGTCGTTCGCGAAGGACCTATGACATATGTCACAAACGTGATTACGGCCGTGAAAAGCCCTCGCGTGACATGCCAGGAGCGCCCTCGTCCCGTACGTCCGCTCGCACTGTCCACATCAGTACACCTGGAGAATAAAAAAGAAAGAAAAACATAAAATAAATGAAAATTATACAGATTTATTTAACATAAAAATAAACAGTTACACTACGAGCTTATTAACATAATCGTAAACAAATTTTTCTACGTCTGGTATATCACTTAAAAAATCAATAATTTAAGATATAATAAATACAAAAATGACCACAAGTTTTTGTGTTAAAATCTTGAAGCTTTACAGTATTGTACCACCACCTATTTCCATCATACCTCTTCTTTAAATGTTCGAGCAAAGTACTTGTAAGAGGTAACAATCCAAAACTATCAAAGTACTCGCAGTCACCCAAAACCACCCAATGACTGCCAGGCTTGTCACATTTGTCGAGATTAATAACGAACCAACCCTTCCTTTCCGGATTGTGATTAGAAGGAACACACCCTGAAAATCACTACACAACGGACGCAATATATCGTCTATTGTTTCGTATTCATTCTGTAGAGAGTACGTTTCGTTTTTCGTCAATTTCCAACAAAGCTTCTTTTTCACCCAAAAAACACAACAGTGACGTTTTGAGCCAAGTCTGACGAAAACTTCAAGTCGACACGAACGATGCCATTGTTAACTAAAGACACATGAGTAGGATCGTTGAGTTTCCGTTGGCCGTCAAATCGAAACAAAACAATGTCTTACCAGTCGACTTGAAATCAGCGCAAGAAATGGCCACGCCAGTGTTGTGGTACTGTATTCCTAGTCCTTCGTACAAGCGACATGTAAGCTTGCACATATTTATTATTGTCAAAATCACAAGTTAGAGGTTTCGAGTTGTGCATCACCCCGTCGACCGACAACGCCAACGAAGTTAAACCAAAATGTTCGAAAAAAAAAATCGTTTGAATAAACCCCATTGAAGGCTGCGTGTTTAACTAATCCTATAGTAACTCGACTCGGAACGTCACCGTAGAAAATATTGTCGATCATCGCGCTGCGTGTACCTTGCAACAAAGTGTGACTTTTAAAATAAGTTTATCTGTAAGGATATTTTGCCGAGGAAACTGTACTGAGTGTTCTGGCGTGAGCTAGTAGAATAGAGGGCGAAGGAGTAACCTTGCGAATATAGAGGGCTGCTTTTAACGGAACGATGACGGGTGAGAGGGCGGCGGTTACACCAGCGGCGTTTAAATACATGCGGAATTCAGCACGTTGAGGCACGAATCTGAATTTCAGTTCTGTATTATTTAGCAGAAGTCCTGACTGGTTTACTAAATCGTGACTGACTCGTCCTATGAGATTGACCTCAGCTCCACTCGCCGTCCTGCTCTGTCGCGTAGCATAGGGTGCAAAAAGTAAGGATTCCAACTGCGTTTGTTTTACTTCACTACCGTAACTTAAAA
>JAHWFP010188230.1:0-12894 GCA_023313725.1 Lithobius niger
TACGGAAAGATTTTTTAATGAACTGTTCGCCGTGTTACTGAGAAAGTTTTCACCAATTTTTGCGTCATAATTCGGAGAATTATGATTTACCGCTCTTTTCACAAAGAAGACTTTATCTACATCTTGCAAATTTCCAATGGCTGGCTGCCATCTTCATCAGCCATTACAACAAATATTTGTTGGTTCTTGTGTGCACTACATCGTCGTCCGTTCTACATTATCATCTGCTGTCGAATTTATAACTGCCGCTCGTCATGGCCTCCCGGATTGCACGAAATGGGAAGTGTTTCCTTAATGAACATCCAAGGACTATCATTCCCCCAAGTGGAAAACACCATTGGAAGAGACTTGAAGCAAGAGCGGCGCAAAAAGTGAAAGCTTGAACGAGCTAGTGAAAGCGCTACCTACAAAATAACGGGGCCACAACGAGCGGCAGTTACAGATTTGAAAGCAGAAGACAATGTAGAACAGACGACGATGTAATGCACACAAGAACCAACAAAACTTTTGTCTCGGTGTCTGAAGATAGCAACCAGCCATTGAAAATTTGCAAGATGGAGATAAATTCTTCTTTGGGAAAGATTTTTGTGATGATCTAAGGAATAAAGAGGGAACAGGTCTACTAAATATCGGAGGCCACGATCAAACCACCAGTGTTCAAAACCACAAACACGGTCAGCAAGACGAGGAACTAGGGAAGACGCCAGAAGAAAACAGTCGGCTGTGTAAAAACCATCTCCAGCAATCTGCGGGCTATCGAAAAAATTCGCCAAACTTTTAATTAAGATTTTAGTCGTGCTTCTGCTGTAATGAGAAGCTATCAAGGTCTCATCTCAAGTTGATGTATTTTTTATCTTTTCAGCATCCAACACGCCCGGTAGTCTGGTTGCACGGAAGTGCCAAACTCAAGCAAGGCTGACTGCGGTTTGTTTATTTTTGATGCCAGTCAAATAAATTACTCTGCGGAACGGTTGATTATTAGTACTTAACTAGACTAACTCATACCGTCAACTAGGAACGTCAATTGATGACAAGTGCTTGATGACAAGTGCTCGATTTTTACAATTGCTAAATTTGCAGTAATTGGCTGCACTCAGTACTGATCAGCACGGCTCAAAACCAAATAGCTTACACTTAAACCAGACTGTACAAAGACGCACACATGATCAATTTCAACATCCTTCACCAATGTCAGTCGTCGTTGGCGACCGATTTTTAGCCCTACTGGCCAAATGGTGACTGCCCATATTTTTAGCCCTACTGGCCGTATGGCGACTGAAATTGTCGTACTCACAAACTTACAACACGCACAAATTTCAAAGTTCAAGGAAGAAGCATCCTAATACTGGTGGATGTAAACACAGTCGACTGTATTCATCAGGCATTCCTTCACGTGCTACCTCTTCTTACTACATTCGTGAGATTCAAATTTTGCGGTTACACGTCGCCTCTGGTATTAGCTCGCCTATCTCTATTCAAATTCGACGGTTTTACGTTGCCTCCTGTATTTGATTGCCACTTTCGACTCTAGCTTTCACACAATTCACCTTTCAATAGGAACTGTATTGCAGGATTGGATGGTCCCTGGATATTCATCAGCAAGGCCTTCTCTCGGACATGGTGTTGAACAGCCAGGGATTAGAGTCCTCTCAGATGTACATCCATATTGGAATTTGACACCAGGAAGGTGATTGTGACTTCACAGTTTATGTTGTGCCGTGTTTTCATGTGGTGCACTGCAATAACGTTCGTTACTACTCGATTTCTGGTGTGTGCCAAATGCTGTTTGACTCTGGTTCTAATACCTTTCCTAGTCTCTCCAATATAGACGGCATCACAGTTACCACATGGAACTCGGTACTCTCCTTCTGTAGCATTTTTGAAATTGTCATACCCTATCTCTGGAACCGTACTAACTAGGAACAAGCGGTTTGCATCGTTGTGTGCAAAATTACAATGGCTATCCAACCAAGCATACAATATTGTTACTAGCCTCTTTACCTGATTGGAGAGTTAGATTATTGTAAACAATGATTAAACATTAAGTAGCAACACTGCAGCTAAAACTATTACTAATTGGTGAGTGAATTTTAATATTTACTGGCCAAATGGCAAGTGTCACACAATTCACATTCGTGAAGGTTGAATTTCAATTTAGGAACACCCCTAAACACACAACAGCGGCAAACATAATTCTAAAACGGAAAATGTTTCCCCAGTTCTTCCAAAGAATTCTTCCCCAAAAGTGTAAAAAACAGGAAATTGAGCAAATTTTCCCGCAATACCAAAAAATTGTTTCAGAAGTCAGAACTCTTGTACACCTAAGAAAAGAACCCTGACGTACAACACTGAAACGAATGCTACAAAGGCAGAAATTACAAAAAAATTAAAAAGAAACTTTACCTTATCGGCTGCAGCTAATAAATCGTCAGCCATTTTTTCTAAATTGGATGCTTTTCCAGTGTATATAAACTTCAGCATTTCTCGTAAAACTTCGTGGTCTACATCAGTGATATCCACTCGGTTCTAAAAAGAAAAAGAAATGGTTAATAACAAGGGAGCACCTGTTTTAATACACAGATCTGCATTAACTAACGCAAGTTTGCCCATCATAGTACAGGTGTACATAGACTGATAGTTCTTACCTAATAAGTAATAAACAATGAAAATAATTGGACCTTACACACACAGAACAGAATTTAAAAGTGCGTAAATATTTAATAGTACACAAATGTTAAAGAGCGAATATTTATTTTATCTAAACCTGTTTCTCAGGCACAAATGCCTTAAAATCTACCGGTCTAGTAGGAAACCATCTTTTACCCACTGCGAAAGCTCATCACCACTTTCAACATTAATAGCTTCAAGCTCCGATGCTTCGGTCGGTGTAACGTCCGTAAGTACCTAGCCATCATGGCCAGGTACCAAATGAGGTCGTATCTTAGCAAGGGTGGCCGCTAGTGAAACAAACCCCCTGAACTAGAGGTTGCCGTGACAGGGCGGTGTCCCCGCAACCCTGGTAGAACTTTGAGATTGCCACCAAATAATTCGGCTGCCAGGACAATACTGAACTAAAGGTCATTTTGATGCCCAACGGCACATTCACCCATGGAGGCACACAACTGGTTTAGTCATCATAACAATCGAAAACGCAATACCACAATAGGTGAACACTGTTTAGTTCTTTAATTTTTAGTGAAATTGTCGTTCACCTTCTTCGGAAAGTTGCATGCACTAGGAAATGGTCGCTACATCGTATGGAGTACACCGTGTGGTTTACTCCACGTCCACACGATGAAGCGACCATTTCCTAGTGCCTGAAACTTTTTGAAGAATGTGAACGACAATTTCACCAAAAATTTCAAGAAGAACTAAACAGTGTTTCCTATTGGGGTATTGTGTTTTCGATTGTTATGATTTCAACTGCATACCATGTAAATGCCGATTGCCGGTTTTTGCTAGCTGGCTTTAGTGTCGGTGTGCTAACTGTTTGGCGTTATCGGTAGACACAGATTCGCCTTTGAAGCAACCTCATGAATTTAGAAGGCTCCCACCTGGAGTTACTTTGGTGTCATTCGGTGTTCTGTGGTGTTTGTGCAAAATGTTGCGTGTCATGACTACCTATTCCTGTCCGCATCACAATGATAATCTCACCACGATTTCACAATCATGTAACCACTTGTTTCCCAAACCCTTTTGGGCCTAAACGACTATGTAGCATCGTTTTAAAATAGCTCCTAAAATGACTGACTAATGATATATTATCCGCTTGGTACTCAGCCTTGTTAAAGAAGAAACCTACACAGCTGCATACAACGGAAGTATAATTTCAATGAGTTTGGTATTTTGGTACATACATTTTTTAATTATTTCAATACCTTTTTATTTGTTAGCATTGTCGTAAAAATTGATGTGAAATTGCTTTGCTTGCTGAAAGTAGCCCTTGGTTCAAACGATCTTAACACCTCACCACACAGCCGCCATTTTGGTCACGTTTGAAATACCGTAATCGTGGACTAAACGCCCATGGGCTTATGCAGTTAATTTGGCATAAATAGGGGCGTGGGCTTTAAATCAAGCAGACAAGCATCATCAATTTTCTAACCTTTCTGGACATCTATTACAGAAAATTCGAAGCTAAGGCTGTGCAAATACCAATACTGGTACCAGGACCACCTGCAGGTACCACTGGTACCGGTATCGATCAGCACGTCATCAACAAGTATCAGAAAAAGTACCGGCATCGGCTAGTTTTTTTCCAGAATCGGCATTTTCATACATGACTAAACTAAGATGGCATATTGTTCCCAATGCTACTAAAAATTAAGCACTATAAGTTTCTTTAAAGGAAAGGCCTACAAGTATAAAATGTTTACAGTCAACACTGAAAAAAAAATTACATGAATTTGTTGAGCTACAAATTGTTGAGCAAACAATTCTTTTGTAAAAGTGTTACGTTTGTTACACCATTAAATTATTGACGTATCCACACGCTCTGTAGTGTTTATTGAGTTATCATTTGACATCGGCATCGGCACAGTATCAGCACAACTCCAATAGTACGGTACTGGGATCGGAACCGGATAAACGGGCACCGGTATCGGGAAAAGTGGCACCAGAACAGCCTTATTCGAAGCTTTTGAACGATCTCTGCAAGATCAAGTTTTACATCCTTTTAATTGCTGTGAAGAAGGGAGGAGGCTTAGGTGAGAGATGCCTTGTGTAGGTGTAAGGGGCTAAAGGAAGGGTCCACTATTACTACAGGGAGGAAAAAGGGGCCAGTAAACCTTAAACCATGAAAACCAATTGTGCAATGAACCTACATAATCAATTAAGCATCATTTGACTATTATCCTAACAACTTAAAAAGAAATGCTAACAAAGTACAGTCATTGAATTTGACTCGACACTCGACCTTTACCATTGCTAACTCGACTCGGCTCGAATTAAAACTTTACCTTTCGAAGTGCAACATTCAGTGTACCACCTACTTCTGAACCCACATGAAGACTTACTTAAGCCATAGTATTTTACTTTGCAAGTTCCACCAAGTGGTGTATTTTTATCACATTATGTTCAGGTTTCTTACACGACAGGTGAAACCAGTTTCAAGGCAATTTCTGGGTCGACTTTACCTAATAATTTTCAGTGTTCTGCTAGTCTACACAATTTAATTAGTCTTATATAAGAAGACATCTTTTGAAGAAAAAATAACTGTTTATACAAAGAGACCTAGTGTTGCCGACATATTTCAGCTATCTTAGTTTTGCATTTCTTTCTTGAAACAGTACACCAACGGTATTCACAGGAACTTCCATCGATGGATCGCAAGATTTTCTCTCAGATCGCCACCAGTGTGTATCAAGGGAGTCCGCTTAACATGGCTGCCTGTAAGGAGTGGTGTGCCCCAGGGTGCCGTCCTTGAACCCCTCCTTTTTCTTGTTGTTACAGTGAAATCTCTTTATAACAGCCATAACATAGCATTGTTTAATAGGTATCGTTATAATGGGGTTTAACTGTACTTCTTTACGCAATCTTTTCGATGACAACTGAAACACCTTTAGCGACGGGGGCGGCGCCAAACCCAGGTCTACCCGGCCAAGTGCCTGGGTAAAAATTACGGTGCCAGAGTCCATGCTCCGGAAAAAATAAATTATCAGTTATCCAGTCGTTTGTTAAAAGGTTTTCAATTATTGAGCCGTCCACTGCACAGTCTTGACAGCAATGGAACAGGATGCTGCACTAAAGACAGAGTTTTGCTGCACTGCACATTGTTGTGCTTTCCTACATTGCTATGGCTAGTTGCCGACGTCTAAGCGGTTCTCATCAAAGACTTTGGAATAGGAGTAGTATAGTCTCACTGATGGCTTCATAGGACTGTTATGCTGTCAGTAAACAAGCTAATGTTGGTGCATCGTTGGTATCGTTCAGGAATTCAAGACATGAGAGCTCAGCGAGACAATCGTCATCCAGACGTAAATATTATGTTATGTGACTGACACAAAACATCTAGCAACAAACGCTTCCAAATTTATTGTTGTAGCTAGACCTGATTTGGTTATTATGTCATGACGATGATTTTGTGGTATTAAGCCGTACATTTTTTGTTGGAGAAAATTTTGAATGTCTTATAAGTTGAATACGCCGCTCTAAATTATGAACCCCCTCCCCAATCAAAAGTCAAAATCAGAAAAATGGACCTAAGTTCTCTAACAGTCGTCTTCCCCTCCACCACCACCACTATTAATTCTTGAATCTGCCCATGCCCGGGTTATTTGCCGAGTCCCCAGCAGGTGCCCGGGTAGCAACTCTGACCAAGCAACGCTCCTGCTCAGCGATGTGCTTTTCCACCAGCTTGACCCGAATGCCATCCAACAATGGGCCACCGTCAACAAACTTCTTTTACGCTGACAAGTACTAAGTAGACTTGGGTCACAACAATCATCACACCAATGGTGCTGCCGTTAAGCATTCAACTAAGATCAAATCGCTTGGTGTGATCTACAGCTTGAAACTCCCAACACACGAAATCACACTCAAACATTCAAAGTGCAATGGTAGATTTTTTTCGATAACTCTAATCCCAATGCATTGCTGCAGTGAAAAAGGCCAACAATGAGGACCCTTGGCCAATGTAAGCACCATTTTTCCTTCCTCAATGTTGCCACCGTGAAGCTGCTTTACACCTCATCATCCAGCCACACGTGTACTATTGTGTCCAGGCTTGGTGCCCATTTCTGGTAAAAGACTACACCTTGAGAACATCCTTAGTTTTCCAAGCACTTATTATTCTTGGGGAAATGAAGATTCTGCCGGAGAATTTGCTCTCGCAAGAGAATATGAAGCTTTAATAGTAGAATCCGAAGAAGCTGTGTTAACTAGTTTGGACGTCCCCTTTGTTTACGGCACCATTTACATAAATTCTAACCCAATTAATTAAAAAATTTGTGCAGAACTGCAGCATATCCGTCTCCATCCTCATCACTCCCACGCGTCTACCCACCACTGTCTTTTGCCCACTGGGTACCACTACGCCAGACGCGGCAGGCGGGCCGTGAAGTTAACACAGCTTCTTCGGATTCTACTCTGGAGAACTTAAGATTCTCCTGCGAGAACAAGTTCTCTGAAGATTCTCCTGCGAGAACATGTTCTCTGGTAGAATCATCATTTCTTCTTCCTAGAAATTCTCCTCGCTGTGTTAACTAGTTTGCGTGACAGATGGTGCTGTGGCCAGCCTGCTTCTTACCTATTTTAGTAGAGCCTTAGCTGCATCTTCTGCAGCACCACCCTACCAGGCTGGAATAACCTCCTTTTGATAGTGGGCCCGAAACACCAACAGTGCGGCCCAGTTTGCTATATAGCCATGTTCCGCAACTCCCTGCTGCTGCTGCTGCCATGCCGACTTCACTAACTGTCTTCGGCATTAACCCACGTCAGCGCCGGACTCCCTTAACGAATCGCATAACCACCGAACCACTGTCTGCAACTCTAATAACAGTCACAAATGGCAGAGTTCCTGTGTTGAAGGCCAACCCGTCCCGCAGTGGTTGCGTTAGCCGGATGTAAACAGATATCGTAATGCGTCTAAGCAGCTGTCCTCGTTCTTCTTGAGTCGTTGGAACAAATAAGGTACTCCCACTACAAAAATTCCTCGCTTTCAATGTCACTCCCCTCAAGTCCAAATTTGCCAACTCACTGGCTTTATTACCAGCAGCTATCGCAAGTAGCATCGTTAACTTGTGTTTAACACTTGAGGCTCAAAGCACTCAGTGGGTGCAAACCCCTGAGATGACGGGCCACGCGGGCCAAATCCCATATGATGACGTATTGGGGCATAGGTCTTAGATGGAAAACACCTTTTATAAATAGCTTGATGATAAACACGCAGGATAACTTTAAGTCGCCTTCCCCTCGGTGAAGCCGAGCCAGGGCTGCTCCGTAACCCACCAAGGCACTGTACTGTAAATCTTTCGCATATACCTAAATTCTGATAGAAAATTCAAACAGCCGCAACCGGTGCCGTTGCAGGCTCTAATTTCTTTAATTTGAGCCATGACACCCATTTGCCCCATAAAGCTTTTTGGTGGCCATTGTCACATCTGCGTAAACAATGGTTTTCGCTAATTCAGATAACTGCACAACCTCTGCCTGTTGCGTCGACTGGCGCTTGGGATTCCAACCAATCCCTGGGTCAAATTGCCCCCAAATCGGCGAGCATAATGCCTTTAACAGCCTGCCCTGGGAGTATACATGGAGCCCTGGCTCCTTAAGTAAACTTTGCTTGGCAAATTTAATCTTGTCCTTTGGCATCTTGACCATGGAAAAAAACACTCCCGCAAATCCAAAACATGTACGCTCAAAACAGAGTTACTAACGCTGAAGAAAATGCACACTACACTACTGTTGTGGTGTGTAGACGCACGGTAGCGAGGAGGATGGAGACCAGAAGTGACTTTCCTTACGTTAGGGAAGAAATACGCACAATTTCAGAATCGAAAGAATATAATCACCAATATTCTTGCCAATTTTCGACAAACAGCTTGTCTGTCTTAATCAAGCACTACTACAGTAAAACCTCTTTATAACGACACTCCATGAGAGTTTGGAAAGAATGTTGTATAAGGTTTATCGTTATAAACAATCACTTTTAAATGCCTTGTTGCTTGAAGAGTCTCAAAAACAACATTGTTATGACAGGTTTATTGTTATAACGGGGTTTGACTGTATTTGTGGAAAAGCTTCTTTCTACATCTTCACCGTGTGTTTACCATTCGAATAGTGTTCCAACCTGGCGAGGCCTCCCGTATTTATTAGGCCCACGACTCCACTGATCGTCAAGCAAACTGCAGAATTCTACTCTCAGGAGAAATTGCATTCCTGGATTTGAGGACCCTGAGTGTTCATTAAAGTAGCATTTCACTTTAAATGGTGCTGAATGGAACGTGATTCGAGGCTTCTTAGATGAAGATCAAATGAGAACTTGACTTCAGCAGTGTGGTCGTCCTCTTCCATCCTATCGCCAGGTTGGGACACTGTATTCAAATGGTAAAACACACGGTGTGAAGATGTAGAAAGAAGCTTTTCCACAAGAAGTAGTGCCTGACGAAGACAGACGAGCTGTTTGTCGAAAATTAGCAAGAATATCGGTGATTATATTCTTTCGATTCTGAAATTGTGCTATTTCTTCCCGAACTTTAACGAACATTTATGATGAACTTTCAGAGTAATTACCGTTACGGAATTTTCAACCAGAAGTGATGCAATTCGGTAAAAAATTTTTAATATATTAGGTTAGAATTTATGTACATGGGGGTTAAATGGTGCCGTAAGCAAAGGGTTTAGGCACTGTTCAACAACTGGAAAATCGGCAATCGACGATACCAGTGGTGATTGGGAGACATCTTGGAAAGAACTTAACACTTGCACCACCTGTGAGACTAGTATTTATTTAGTCTACTCGAGTTTTCGAGGATTTGCACCGATCCTCGAAAATTCAAGTAGACTAAATAAATACTAGTCTCACAGGTAGTGGGTGCATGTGTTAATTTCTTTCCAAGATGTAAGCAAACGGGACACCCTAAACTAGTTAACACAGCGAGGAGGATTTCTAAGAAGAAGAAATTAAATTTTTTAAATCAGTTTATCCAAATCTTGTTCTTAGTCCTCTATAGATTCTTAACAAAATTTCACTAAACTAAACCTAATTTCTTTCGGATAATGTACATATTTTACTAATACAGTAGAACCTCGATTAACCGAACTAATTGGGGCCAAAGGGTGTTCGGATAATCGAAAATTCGAATTTACATGGAAAATAAAAAAGGAAAACTCTTAAAAGCTTGATTGTATAAGACTCCCGAAAAGAAAATTTTCCATGAAATGACTCCAGGAAAACAAAGCATTCCATCTCCAAAAAATGGCAAATTTCAGAATATTCTGTAAAAATGGGAGTTCATCAGGGTGTTTGGATAATCGAGGTGTTACTGTATCGTAACTTTGTCACAAATGCTATTTACCTGCTTCCTTTCTTCCATTTCGTGTTCAAACATGGCAGCGAAGACAGGTGACCTGGCTACAAAACAAAACAAAAAAATGCCTTAATCACTTTCACAAATAAATTCTGATACTAGGAAACAGCAGTATAAATATAACTGAATGGTAAAGCAAAAGCCATACAGGCACGGTCTTTTTATGCCTTCACGACAATAATATTTAATAACTTTGTATGATCTGGAAATGTGTATAAAAAAATAAAAACGGGTAATTAAATTTAACAAAAGTATCAAAATTAATTTAAAAATGTTACATCGCATGTTTTATAATGTTCTATTGCATAAAAACGGGTTGGCCGAACAGAATGGACCACTTTATTATAAGGGATACACGCAGCGGATTCTAGGTTTAAAAAAATTTTTTTTTTAAAGTGTTAAGTAGTAGAGGGAAGGCAGATTATAGTATTTGCCTCGCAGTGACAATACCTCCCAGACGATGGCTGCCGTCAGCTTGCGTAGTCACATCTCAAAAGTAGTGAGAAGTAAAAACAGAGAATGTCTCCAGGACACAGCTGCAATGATATCGGAGATAGACATTACTGTGTAAGGTCCAGGACGTGGAAATTGCACAAACTTCGTGGGCAGTGATGCGGACGTTCTCAGAAACTACAGAAAGCTGTAGAGCGTGGTAGGCGCGATTGACGACATTTTTAATCCATGTCGCAATCAGCCGAGCGGAAAGTGTTGCCGACAGGCTGAGAGAACGATAGAAAGAGTTGGTGACAGCCTTTTCGAAAGGAGGCAATATTTGTACGGGAAAAGTAGAAATCGAGTGCCCGAACTGGACATAGAAGTCGCTAGGTTTTATCTCTCAATGTGGCAGACATAGACGGACGACGAAGAATGAACAATGCTCCCATGGTTTTTAAGTCTTGGCACGAAAGAACGGCCGGGGGTGCGGGGAAACACCCTTGTAACCAGGTAAGAACACGCAGAGCAATGGGTCACTAGATAAAGCTTTTAATTTACTACAGAAGAGACTAGCAGCAAGAGCAACGAGGAAAACCGTCTGAGAGTAAAAAAGCAAAAGTCGCAACCGGAAAGAGCTTCGTGTGGAGGGGCAAGGAGAGAGTTCAAGACAAGCGACAGATCGCAATCCGGAAAGGCACAAGTGACCAGGTGTTCCATTTCAAGACTTTTAGAATCGCTAAAAAGCAAAAGTCATCTAACAGCGGGGAGTTGCCAGCTGCTTTAACGAATGAATGAAGAGCCAAACGATACACAAGTAATGTTGATCCTTTTAAGACTGTTTTGAAAGATCAGAGAAGTTAGTCACGAGTCAGGAAGTACGGGAGGGTGTGAAGTGGCAGAATCGTCACATACAGATCGATGCAAAGGCAAAAAACATCTGAAGTCACTTTGTGTCAAGCCGAGACCTTGTACCTCCTTTGTGTACGTCACAGCCATCGTGTATTGTCGATGTGCACCTGTAGAACTTTCCTGGTGACTACGTGATGAAAACTGGAGAGCACATCGAGGACTGCTCATAATTCTAAGTAAGACGTTGATGTGATCCATGTCATGGGATCCCAAAGACCAGAGGCTTGGTGATGAGCGACACGTTTTTAAAATAATTCGATTGAGGCGTTTCAGGTTGAAAATTAATCTGTCGCCGCCAGATTTTTTAGGGCACAGGAAAATGGAGCTGTAAAAGCCAGTCTGAAGAGGGTCTGGCAACACTCCGATGGCATGCTTGAGGTCGTGAACTTGGGGGATGTGGGACAGGGACACACTGGTGGGGCGTACAAGGTAGCGAGGAGACAAACACAGGACTGTTCGGGAGGATGGACGGAAACCGTGAGAAATGATGGAGGATGTGGCATTTGAATTAATTTGTCGCTAAGCGGGAAGAAAGTGCCACAACCGACCGCCTACTGGGAAGTTAGAGAGGAAAACGTCATTGGACGTAACGAGGGTTCTGACGGCAATGGTAATTTGCCAGCATGGAGCAAACCAAGAGCTCAGGCCCAGCTTACAGTACCAAGTGAGAAAATCAACAATGGTCGTAAACGAAAGCATTTAATCCCAACAAAGTTATTAACTTGTGAAAAATCCAACATACATATTGATTGCGTTCATTTGAATACAGCGAGATTGCTTTCCCGTTTCTACGATGTTGACAAACTAGTTCATTTTAAAATTTTTAAACTAGGTGCAATCAATGAAGTTGAAGCAATCTTTAGACGACACACAATTGTAATACCAAGCATCAGAATATTTAGAAATAAAATTATGCACTACAGTAGAAAACGCAAAGAAAAACGGAATACAAAAAGTACTGTGCAAATTTTCGACAGACATATCGACTCATGATGTTTCTAAGTCCTCATGTCATCATCAGGCAAAACTTCAACCGCTGCTTTCAATATTTACATAGTACTAGCGTGCACGGTGTCGGAGAATTTGAATTCAAGCGTGCATTACACTGTTGCCTCGTTACTTACAAGGTCCCTGCTTGCTTCACTGCTCTCGTCCGTGACACCAATGTGAAAGGTGTTTTCCAAACTCTTTACTAATAAGGTAACATGTTTAGCAAAGATTTTGGAAAACAACTTTCACATTTGTGGCACAGAGGGACGGACGAGAGCAGTGAAGCAAGCTGCGACCTTGTAAGTAACAGATGCTAGTCTTAACACGCGCATGAATTAAATTCTTCAACAACCTGTGTGCCCTAGTACTACGTAAATATTACAGTGAGAAGCATGTAAAGTTTTGCCCTATGATGACAGGAGGACTTGGTAAAACCATGCGTCGTTACGCCTGTCAAAAATTTGCAAAATAATTTTTATTCAGCCAGTATCATGACGGGCGTATTCAAAAGGATTGAAACGTTGACTCCTCG
>JAHWFP010188231.1:0-38741 GCA_023313725.1 Lithobius niger
AAGGCTGGTGGTTTTTCCCTTTCGCCGAAGGTAGTGTTCGGCGAAAGATTAGTGGCTTTCGGCGAAGGTTGCGTTCGGCGAAGGCTAGCTTACGTTCGGTGAAAGCTTGTGGTGTTCGGCGAAGGCTTGACTTTCGGCGAAAGGTAAAATCGGCAAGGGTGGAAGGCTTGTACTTCAAGTTAGGCAAAGAGACTTACGGCGAACATGGGCATCCGTCAGGTGCTGTGAAGGGAACCAGTTCATCAATGAGGAATCATCTTCTATGGTTTTCCGACGAGCGTAGGAAAGTGAAGTCAGATGGCGAAATACAGCAAAGAAGAGGAAGAAAGAACGTTCGGCGAACGTACGTGCTCAACCGAAACGTGTGTCCGTAAGAAGAATGAAAGCAAACATCAGGGAGGGATTCGGCGAACGGTGTCTTTCGGCGAACGTCGAAGCGGGACGGTAACAATGGCGGTGTGTCGCAGCTGGAGGCTGGAGGAAAAGAGATGGATGGCTAAAGCTGTAATACCATTTATGGAGGGTCTGCATGTGCTGGCGCATGCGCAGATGGGCGGTTCAGCTGGGCGTATCGAGAGAGTTTTGAATCCTCCAGGGTAACAAGCACTCAGGAACTGAATGCAATTAAATTTACAGGTAGTGGGATATTTTCAGCCGGCAACTAGAAACAACACTTTTTTTACGTGGTCATTTTGGATCTCAGGCGTTAGCCGGATCACTTTTTTTTTTGGAAATTTGCATCAACACAGAATGTGCTTCACGGCCGTGAATCGCGTTATTTTCAAGGTTGGTGGTGATTATAAATTAGTTTTAACTTTGAATTATGTTAGATATTGGAAGGAGGACAATTTAATAAACTAAATTTGTGAACAAATGAGAATAAAGGCATTGTGTTTGCTAGACTAAATCCAGATCACGTACGTCAATGATAAGCCTAATCTTGTTAACAATCTTGTTCCGCTCATGGTACCGAGAGTTTGTATGGTAAGAAATCAGTTTTAGCTACAAATTATGTTAAATTTTGGAGGAGAGAGTATACAAGAACCTAAATTTGTGAATAAATGAGAAAAAAAACAACATTGTGTTAATGCTAGATTGACTCCAGATCACGTACGCAAATGACTACATTATCGCCGATTTTCCCGTGATAGAAAACTCCCTCCCTGGATAGAAATTAGTTTAGAAAATGTATAATACTTGTTTTTAACGCCCACCCCCCCAATTTTAGACAAATTAATTTTACAAGCCCATGGGCATTTAATACACGATTTACGGTACATTTGTCAGTCCCATACATGTCAGTACCGAATTGATGGCTGACCTGTACCCCATTATCGACGTTGGAGACAGGCCTTCTCCGAACAGTTCCTCCAGGAATTGTGTAATGTCGATAATGGACGGGTTGCACGTGTCGCAACCGTGATCCTTAGCCCAAGCGAACCATCTCTTCCACTTTCTTTCATACATGTCTGATGTTGACTGTCTGACTGTAGGAGCCTTTCTGCCACCTCCTTTGAAAAACCGTCATTTGTCAGGTTCATCCTTAGAGTAGCCAACCGTGAAGATGTAGAAATTCTGGGGCCGGGTGAATCGTTTTTCCCCCGTGCTGAGAAACAAAACTGTCAACTGTAGTGTAACTGGCCCATCTTTCTTCAGTTCCATTAGGTCCGGGAACTAGGTGGCTGCCGGCCAGTATGGAGCTACTAGAATGAATGAACCGGAGTTCCCTCTTATCTTGTTGACCACTTGCCGTAGCAGGCTGAAGGGGAGGGGAATGCATAAGCGCTCATTCCTTCCCAAGAAATCGCCAAAGCATCCGTCGCCCATGCCAGAGGGTCCGGGAACAGGTGTCCGACATCTGGAGGTAGGCGTCCTCCAGATCCACCATCACTGTGTATTCTCCTTCCAGTAGGGTTTCCCTGATCTTTCTTATGGATTCCATCTTGAATCTTTCTTTGCGGATGTGGCCGTTGAGTCGACGTAAGTTGAATACGAGGCGCGTGCTAGTTGGCGAACGCCGCTCGTTTCCAGTGCCATGGCGGACCGCCGGCGAACAGTGCACCGCTGGCGACCTGCTGGCCTGAATGTCCGAGATCACTTGAGCAAGCGAAAGCAACGCTTTTTTGCCCGTCCCTTGCAAATTCCTCTGATCTCCTGCCCACCCGCTTACCCCTTTCTTGGGTGCGGGTTAGCGATGCCCTGCATAAATCTTGCCTCTGCATAAATCCCCGCCCTGTCCGCCTGCCCTATTTTCGGGAGCGGACGGGGGTGGCAACACTTTAGAGTTCTTCCCTGCACCTTTTCCTTTACTCGATCCTTCACTCTTACTTGAATGATTGCCAGTCGTATTGCTTCTCTCCAGTCGTATTGCTTCTCTCCTTCTGGGGCCGTGAAGACACAACAGCTTCTTCCTTCTTCTTTGGTTTTGGCGCCTTTTCACGGATCACCGGCGAACCCTTTGTCTGTGACTGCCCGCTATCATCTGCCACTCGTTGCACTGATAGATCGTTATTTAACGCCACTAGACCTGTGTCTGCTGTCACTACATAAGACTGCTGTACTGAATTTGTGGCGATTAAAGCGTTCACACTCGCAATAAGTCCTGCCAGTCAAGTTTGAAACGACTATTGTATTTCGCCCATCTTAGTGTCCACGTGGCCAATCACTTTCTCGCTTACCGCCTGTTACATTTTGCTCGTCCGGGAATCGACCACCGAAATCGCCGTTTCCCTGGCTGCGAAATCACCGTCGATCCCAAAGATCATTCAGGATAAATCGATTTCTCCCAGTCTTCAGAACCGTCGAAATCTGCCGCCGATCCCGAAGTCCCATTTGCAAGTTCTTTTAGAAAACTAGGTGCATTAGGATCTTGGCTCATGCATGCCAAACGATCGTCCAGGCTCGATTTGTTTTCAGCTTTCCTTTTTTAGCTGTGCCTTCTTTTGTTCTGAACGGCGCCAAGTGTACAGTATTTTCTTAATAGTAGCTGGTTTATGCAGTTCACAAATTTCACACAGATTGTCTACAAATTCGCATCCACGGCACCATCTGCACAATGGGTGTAAGTCCTTTGGCGTCTTTTGACACGTACACGAAAGAAAAACTCCGTCCTTCAACAACTCGTTCCCATTGTCGTCTTCTTCGTCTCTTGTTTCGATCTCTTCTTGTCCTTTTCGATTGTTTTCTGCATTGTTAGATGGAAAAAACCGCACGCTCAATCCTACCTCGATGCATGCTCAAAAGCGAATGGGGTTTTCCCAATGGGAGGCAGGCGGCTGCAGCAGGAATACTGTGCAGTGCGCCTGGCGGAGAAAACGGAGGCAACAGGCCTTGAAAATGAAAAATTAAATTTTTTTTTTTGTTGAGCATGGGAAAAGCCTAATTATGTGAATTTAGCATGAATACAAAAGGTAAGTAATTTGCAGATAATAAGAAACGGGAAGAAAAAGGAAAGCCCCAGTGTGGCAAAACACTGTTGAATCTTGATTCCCACGCCGGGAAGCAATCTGGACCGAAATCCAAGCTACTGATCGGCTGGTCAGTGACGTGTGAACACCATCCGTGACATTTCACCGACGACGTCGAAAAAGATAAGGTCCTTCAATGCCTTCAAACAATTCACATTTTGAAGACCCGACCATGCTGGAATGGCGTCGCAACAGCTCAAGGAATGAGTAAAGGTCCAAAGTAGACCATGCAGGAACGCAAAGCTGGCAGGATGCTTCATTAGAAGGCAAATTGCATTATGCGTGGTGTAAAGTGCTTGTCGGTGCGAAGCTGATAACGAAAGGGAGGATGTGTCTATATGTTCCCTGTTCATGACACCATGTGTAGAAGAGGCCAGAAGTTAAGAAGTACAGAATGCATTGAGAATGGTTATATTCCGAAGGCGAAGGTTAAAGAAAAGAATACAAGGTGACCATTGTTCGCGTAAAGAACGTGGCCCGGCCCAAAAATGGCTCAATTCGCTTCATGAGGTATGATTCTCCATATGAGATTGAACGGTCCCAACCGAGCAATGCAGCTGGAGCGAGCACAGCAAGGGGGGAGGGGGGGATGGATTCATTACAATTTGAAAAGAAAGCGTCCAACAAGACGTCTGAAAACCGATTTACATCATGTCACGATCAGAGCCGCACGCAAGATCTGTCTGGCCACAATGTGAAGAAAGACGCAAACATGACATTGTAAAATTAGTCAACTTCGTTTTCAAGTCTTAGACAATTTTCAATATCTTTTAGAAATTGAAAACATGAATTTTATTTTTTCAATTCAAAGTGATGGCCCCCAACCCAGCCATGCAGCAGGAGGATGGAGGCGGAGGGGGTCAGTTCCCCTTGAAATTATGGTTCGTTGCGTTCGAGTGAACTCTAATCCGTTTTTATTCGCGTACCTTCAGGGCTGTGAGTATGGGGATGCGAGCTCTAATGTTTTTTTTCTAAACGGCGAAGCCGTTTTTTGCTCAGTTCATATGATTGAAGTTTCACTTTACTTGTTAAAAGGTACAGTATTGGACATTGAATTTTAATCACTTCTTTGCCCCACAAGCATTGAAGCAGCGCAACTCAGTTGCCTCATTCAACTATCAGTAGCTTAGAAACATGTGCCAACAATGCAACGTTGTGCTATTTCAACAATGGAAACATGAGTTGCACTGCTTCAATGCTTGTGTGGCAAAGAAGTGTTTAAAATTCAATGTCCAATACTGTACGCACATAAAAATTGATGCTTTTTAATTGAAATAAGCAACTGTACAATTGAGAAAACTGCATCTGTTCAAGTGCTGTTGTGCTTTAACAATTGAATTGAAGAGCACTTGAATTGTAAATTTGCTTATTGCAATTAAAAATCATCAATTTTTATCTGAGTACCTTTTATTTTTACAAGTAAAGTGAAACTTCAATCATATAACCCATATTTAACGGCACACTTGACAACATTTACCTGGACAGAACTCAACATTGTGCTAAGAGCAAACACAGTTGCACAATCCTTTACAGTCGATTCGCTGTCAAATGCTCCTTGGGTATCCATTAACAACACAGCCACCTAATTCACGAAAAAAAAAAAAAAAAAAGATGAAAATAGTTTTAAAGTTTTCAATTAAAAATTAAAGTTGCATATTCACCATTTCCATACCTGTTTTCCATTTGGTAGTGGAACTAGAAAGACTTCGCTCCACAGCAAAATTCCAGTCGTATCTCGTTCACTTCCTCCCCTCCATGAGAAACCAGTCAAAGGTTCTCCTTCTCCACCCATCCATGAAGGGGTACCCTGCGAAACATGCTACCAGCGAAATTACACCTTGAAAATTACTCTTAAATAGCTACAGTGTGAATGATTCAACCTTGCCTTTGAAGCGATGTTAGTTTGAGAGGGGAGAATTTTTTTTTATTATTAAGATTTACAAAAATTAGCAATGGCCATTAAGAAAGGAAATTTTGCCAGCCCCCAGCCTAGCCGGCTAAAAATGGTTTCTTTTTGCCTAAAACATACTTACCCTGATAATTTTGCATTACGTTCCTCGAATGTGATGTTCCCCTGGAGGTTTCTTCCGGTACGCAGATGCCTGCTTGCATATCGCACCGTGCATGCGCGGCGCGGTCTTCCCTTATAAAAGCGAGAGCATGGACGCTTTCGGGATTCATTTTACTCTCAATGTGTCAGGCGGTAACTCGAGAGGGGAGGCAGGGTTGGATCAAGGTTATGTATGTTTTAGGCAAAAAGAAACAATTTTTAGCCGGCCAGACTGGGGGCGGCAAAATGTCCTTTCTTTATTGCCAAAACATATTAACCTGATAATTTTGCAATATCAGGAGACCTCGTCAAAGACAGGTGGCGGGCACCACCTGGACAGGCGCCCCGGGATGCAAGCAGGCTTTCCCCCAAAACTTCTCTCGAAGAAAAAAATTCGCACTTTCTGCTTCTGCTTCATTCTGAGTGCTTAAGGGGGGGGATCGACTAATGTACAGGCTGGGACATTCGGTTCCAGCCGGTGTAGTCTATTTTCTTTTCGACCTTTTCGTCTGGTTGTGTGAGGCAGGTCGATGGATTCCCTCGAAATGCTGGTGTGCGAAACACTTCGGTTGGAAGACTTAGTCGTGGGTGACTCTGTGGGGTTTGCCTTGATTGTAAGAGTTTCTGCGTTGGTCATACAAATCCTGTGTGGTCCCATAGTTGTGGGGATTCCATTCGAATGTGAGTAAGTGATGACAAGAAGATGGTCCTTTCTTCTGTCTATTTTTTATTATTATTTTTTTTTAAACGAGGGTGTGGAGAGAGCTGTCTTGTGAAAGCTTGTGTCAGTCGTGAGGTGGATAAGCTTGATCCCTTACGGCCGCGTGGTGGCGTTGTGGGCCGGAGAGTTGCGAGCGATTCGAGGGCAGTGAGTTGTATGGCTGAGAGGAGGCGGGGCACAGCCGTCAGACGGTCGTAAGACGTGGTGGATTCGGGCGACAGGGCTTGACCGGGCCCGTTGTTGTGGGGGTTGTGTGGGAAGGCTTAAACGTTGGATGTCAAACGTAAGCCACGGTTAAGGAAGTGGTGGCCGCAAGTCAGGACAGTAGGTAGGGCGAATGACACAAGCGGACGTGTAGTGCGTCAAACGGGACGATAGTTTGATGGTTGTTCGGTCGGGATCCGGGCTAAAGAGATACCGGGTGCTAAGCACCGACAGGCTGCAGGGCCATCGGTAGTGCAACGACATGTGGGTGCGGAAGCTACTCGTGGAGCCGGTGTATAGCCGGCCTACACGGTAACCGTTGGCCGAGTTTGCCAGGCCCGTCGCCTGGCGACACAGACGACGAGGTGTGCGCCGAGCTAGACGACAGAGATGGTTGGACGAGCGGGATCGGTGCGGCGGGACGTCGGACGTTAAGCGCCGGCAGGTGGCATGGGCCACCGAAAGCGCCACGAGGGACCCACGGCAACTTCATTTCCCTTGGTTAGATTTTTAGGCAAGGGGGGGGCCTTCAGGCGGACGAAGCAGCCGTCATCGATGGTGGCTGAGGCAGGGAGACAAGGTCAGGCAGCTTCCACTCGTAAGGTAGCATCTGTAAAGAAGCTTGTCTGAAACCTGAGGGTTTATCGTTTCTTGCAACGAACAATTTTCTTTTCATTAGCGCTCGCTAGCGCTCAATAGGCCTAAAAAGACCTCGGTCTTCTAACTACTACAACTCCACGAAATATGGACCAAAACGTTTGAATTTGAAGCCCTTAATAGACCTGAACTTTACCTTGATCGCTGCGGAAACAGATCCGTAAAATTCCTCTCCAATATTTTACTACACCATTTTGAAAAAGCTTCCAAACTGACCGGCGCCGCACGCAATTCTCCAAACGCCATTTCTGAAACTCTGTACATTTGTAATTATTTTTCTTTCCTTGCAGGCATAAAGCCAACCAGCTTAGTGTTGTTTTAGGAGGTATTTAACCTCACATCCATGTATTCTACAAACCCAACATTTGATGTTTTTATTTTAACGAAGGCCAAGTTTATTATGAAAACTTCGACTGTAATTTTTTATTATCAGCGGCTACAATAATATTTCACTGTTTTTCATGTGTTCTAGCATTCAGGGAATAAGCTGGTATATTTAATCTTTTTATTTTATTATATTTGGGCAACTTTTGTAAAAACTAGGTCCGGGATGCAAGCAACACTACTGATCCCGGCTAGCTTTCCTACGAATTTTAACGGACCTTTGTTTCCCCCAATGTATATTTTTATTTTACAAACTTCAAGTTACTTCGACCGTAGTAACGTTCCTTCTATTAAATATCACGTTTGTAAAAAGATTTGAGCTAAACACTTCGCCCCCCCCTTCCTTCAATAGTTGCAATGCATAACATCGTAGTTTAAAACAAAAAAAAAATTGTATAGGCCTATTCATGTTGTTATGAGTTTAAAACTCAGTTGCATTTTCCAAGCCAAGGCCTCCCATGACCTAAAAGTCGGCAACTCCCTTTGCTCCACTGCAAGTTCCAATTCCCTTCCAACCAGAGCACTGCATTCAATTTCCCCTCCACTCAGAGCAGCGCAGCTCCCTCGTCCGTCCGCGCTTTCACTCCCTCTTGCTCGAGTGACAGCTTGGCTGGCCAGCCTCATCAGTCCCTCCCTCTCCAGAGGTTCTCTACCCCCACTCCACCCCCCCCCCCAAAAAAAAAAGAGTAGCTCTCCTACAGGGACGTGCTTTCCCTCCTCCCTGCTGCCAGGCAGCTGCTATAAAACCAGTAAGCAAGGCTGCATCCAAAGCATAGCACATCTATCCAAGTCAGACGTTACTACGGTGGTCGGAGCAGAGATGTCCCCATTACGAGTGTTGCCATGCCGGGCAAGGTAGTAGTTTAGATAACTAGTTTTAGCTTTAATTCAATTTTCGGAACTTTATTCTAAATTTTAAACTTAAAAGATTTAAACTTAACGTCAGACTTAAGAGTCGTTTTTATGGGTAGTTCAAACCATCAGCATTTTCTGGTCTCCCCTCCCATAACTTAAGGGTTTAAGGTCCCCTTTCTAAAAACCGGCTTTCTTTCTGTTTGCATTACATAGCGTAACCAAACATGTAATTTTTGATCACCAAGATCTTGTAGCATCATTACAGAAGCAGACTACGATGGTAGGGCCCTGATTTTGCTAGCTTGATTCAATGTGAAAGTGTAGATTTGATCTTGTGCAAGATGCCTTGAAACATAATCTTAATTTAAGACTAAGACTGAAAATTGTAAGGTACCTTTTTTAACTTAGAGGAGTCGAGGTAACTCCAAAACTTTTTTTATTCGAAATTGTAGTGTGAATTTTATTTTTAAATTCGTTGCTGATAATTTTCTTGTAACTTAATTGTGTGCTTTCACGAAAAGCTATTTGTAAAGACTAGTTGCCATGTAAAGTCTTTTCTTTCCCCTGTTTATTAAAACCATAAGTAGTTTTAAACTCAGTTTGCTTCTAGAGAGATTTAATTTGCTAGTGTTTTATCTAACTAAAAACCATTTTTATTTAAAACCTAAGGTTAGCAATTAAACCACCCACCTGGTGGCAGTGAACCAACGATGAGATAGTACTAAAACTTTAGATAGGACATAGACGCTCTATTCTTAACCGTGCAGTAGTGACTGCTATGCTAGTTTTTCTCCGTAAAAGTAAAAACGGCCACCCGAAGTACTTCTAAATTGTCAGAGACCACACCAGATGTCGGTGCAGAACAGTAGGCACCTCAAGGACCTGAAAGCACCGCTACACATCGTTGGCACAATAATGCAAAAATTGTTAGGTTTTGTATTTTTGCAGCATGAAGAAGCAGTTCAGTACGGTATCTTCGACGGTTTGAGAGGAGGTCCGAGCGGCAGAGACGAGTCGTCGGCCGTGTCGACCGGAAATGAATTCTCCTTCCCTCCGTTGGAGGGGCAGCGGCAAGTGTCGTCGTAAGTGATGTCTTGATTTCTGCCCGAGACGTGGGGTGGTCATGGGCGAGACACTCAACTGAATGAGGTGGGCATCAGTGAGGACAGCAACTGAAGACTTGTTTTTCGTTTAAAACGTGGGGTGAGCCACGGTCGAACTATTAGCAAGAGATGGAGACGTCTTTCGACTTGAGTCTTCACTCAGGACGTCGGGTTTTTTTTGGTCACGTTTGGACGAGCAGCAGTACGGACAGCAACGGATGACTTGAGTTACACTTAAGACACGGGATCAGCTATGGATGAGACAAGGAGGAGGAGAGCAGATGGCGTCCGACTTGCCTCTTCACGAACACGGTTTTGGTCATGAATGAGACATGCAGCACGAGACGTGAGTGGTCGTGATAGGAGGCAAGGGGAGCAAACGGCTACCGTCTTGGTTCCATACTCGAACGTGAGGCTTAGCCACGAGTGAGGCGAGCAGCAGGGCAGTTAACAGCGATGGATGATTTGATTTTGCTCGCGACGTGGGTGAATCACGGTCGTGACAGGCAGAAAAGCTGTTGACGGCATCCGTCTTTATTCTTTACTCAAACGTGGGATTTAGCCACGAGTGAGACGTGCAGCAGTGGACAGCAAGTGTTGACTTAATTTTCGCTCGAGACGTGGGGTTAGCCATGGTCGAGACAAGCCGCAGGAAGTGTGGACGCCTTCCGACTTGGTTCTTCATGCAAAACGTGGGATTAGCCACGAGTGAGATGAGTAGCAGTAGACAGTAACAGGTGACTTGGTTTGCACTCGAGACCTGGGGTTAGCCACGGTCGAGACAAGCAGCAAGAGGTGCAAACACCTTCCGTCTTGGATCACATAAAACGTGGGTTCTAGCCACGAGGGAGACGAGCAGCAGTGGACAGCAACAGGTGACTTGATTTTCACTTGAGACGTAGCGTTAGCCTCGGTCGGGACAAGCAGCAAAAGGTGCAAACGTCTTCCGTCTTGGTTCACTCAAAACGTGGGTTCTAGCCACGAGTGAGACGAGCAGCAGAGGACAGCAATAGTCGGCTTAATTTGCGCACGGCACGTGGGGTCAGTAAACAGCAGGAGGTGTAGATGGCATCAGTCTTGGTTCTTCACTCAGAACGTGGGATTAGCCACGAGTGAGACAAGTAGCAGTATGGATAGAAAACTTGTCAGATAGGCTGTGGAAACAGGAACAGTGTTGGCTCTTTACACAAACGAGGCCTTGAGTCTTGATCGTGTTGTATGAAGACTCGAACGTGATGACATCGTGTAACTAAAACTCAGTAGCAAATCCAACTGCTTCCGGAGATACTCGTAATCGAAAACGGGAGTAAGACGGGTTGCCTGCAATATGTCACATCCGGGGATCTGATACGGGATGCGGCCGGGAGGGATAGCGCGCCGTCGAGGCGTGTGGCGGGAGGTGATGAGCCGCGCGTTCTCCGAGTGATAGAGACGTGTCGTCGGTTGTGTCGTCTGGGAAAAGAACCCACTTCACGGCCGGTGGAGGCGGTGCGACAAGCATCGCCGGCCGTCAGAGGAGCATCGTGCGGTCTTCGCTTAATGGCGGAAGCCGGAGGGAAGTCGCGTCACATGTGTGTTCATTGTGGCTGGATGTGGACGCGACCAGTCTTGAGTACGGGCTTTCAGGATCGTTGATGAACACGGCGGCGGCATCGGGTAGATGTCGCACGGTGTCATGGATGATGACTCCGCTTGCGAAGATTTTATTTAGCTTCACGGTAGTCGTCCTTGGCGGCTTGGCGATCGTTCCGTAGGGACGACAGGTCCAAAGGAGCAGTAGGCGGTGTCCGCTGTCCCAGAAGGAAAGGCGACATCTGGTGGTGTCATCCGTGATGGGCCAGCGGCAGCGAGGCCGAGGGCGGAGGCCCAGCGGTAGGGAGAAGAGCAGGCGAAGCGGAGGCTTCGATAGCGGTGGACAACTTCGGCGTTGAATCCAAGCTCCGTACGACGATTGACAGGCGGGGAACCATTTTTCGGGGCGAGGTGGCGTATAGACACCTCTGGAGCAAAATGAATACCGAAAGCGTCCACGCTCTCGCTTTTATAAGGGAGAACTGCGCCACGCATGCGCGGTGGGATATGCAAGCAGGCGTCTGCGTATCACATTTGAGGAATGTTTTGGCAATAAAGAAACAGAAGTTTAGCAAAGACCAGAGGCACGCAGATTTGTGAGACATTTTCCAGATCTTGTGATCACAATGAGCAAAAGATACAAAAGAAAACTCCTGACTATTGCCTGCTTGCCTAAAGTTCCCACACTACCATGCGAGAAGTTAGTTCCGAACATGGAAGGGGGTGTTTCATGAAGAAATTCGAGAATCTGGGGACTTAGTGGGGGAGTTGGGATACAATCCCTGTGCAATAGGAGGCCTGGAAAGTGATTTTGGGAGACTGGGGAAGAGGACTGGAGGAGGGAAGGGAGACAACACGTAGCTACTCAAAAGATCCTTTATAATGGTTAAGGAACCAAGTAATTTTAGAATGTTATTAGAATGAGTAAGGGCGGGAGGTTATGTGATGGGAGGAAACGAAGCTGCGGCAGTAATTCAAGATCCATGAAAAAAGGAGCAAAGATGTTACTACACTAAATTAATCGTCTTTAGACTGGATGTACGCTAGCACTTCTTAAAATATTTATAAAACCAATTTCAGAAAACATTCTCCTAAGTAGCCAGTAACTACATCCTAACGGAGAATGGCAGTGTACACTAGCCATTCTGCACCACTCCCTATGCCTAATTAGGCCAATGAAGTAGGTAACCATACGTAAGTACGGCTAAACCAGTGCTGGAGACCTGGTAAATCGTGAGGTAATAGAACATAAATATTCATCCCTTCCCCACCCTTAAAAAGGTGTGTATTTTCCAACAGGTGGTCCGAGTTAAATAATTAAATAAACAAAGAGTGGCCAGAGTTAAATAATTAAATAAACAAAAATGAAGGCACACTACCGAACTGCATCAAAGGCAAAACCAGTTGTACCATTACTACACTATAGTAATATAAAGCAGTATTTTTTGGTCACTATCAATGGCGTCACTATAACCATAATCAATCAGATAACACTTAAAAGATTAAGTTCTTCCTCAGTTTAAAAGACAAATAAGGAGATTTACACTTCAATATTAACACTGGCGACAGCCAGTGTTAGTAAGGGTCGACCTAGGACCTCTGTGTTAAACTCTCAACTTTGAGAGCTTATAACTCCGTCAAAAGTAAACATCTTTAAACCAAATTTGGAATCTAGCCTTGACTAGTCATAGCCTGTCTGCAGTCCAAAAACTGTGAAATTCGGTCGAGCCAGACCAGAGATACAGAGAGGGGCCAAATAGACAACTTCTTGTTCTGCTTCTTCTTGATGATGATGATGATGTTGTTCTGGGGATACTTTCGTCTGTCCTCTCTACAGGGCAAACCATTTGTCCAATAAAGCTGGTTCTTAGCTCATTTTACAGGTATTGCTCTGTAGATGTGCCCTTTCCATAAGGCATTTTCTAATTGGTCAAGTGGTTCAGGGGTTATGGAGCTCTAAACGACCAGATTGATTGTTTTACATTGTTTTAAACATTGTTATTATGCAACAATGCCAATTAGCAAAACCAGCTGCAAGACGTAGACTGTAGATTAAAAAAATTGTTTCTATTATTAACACTGGTGATAGCCAGGTTAGCAAGGGTCAGCCTAGGGTCTCTGTGTTAAACTTTGACCGTCAACTGCACTGTTTTACAGTTTAGCTGCAATTCTAAAAGTAACACGAATTAACAAACAAAAACGGAACGTTAAATGTTTAGAGTAAGGGTCTAAAAGTCAAAACCTAGAAGGAACACGGACAAGCTTTGACTGTCAGGGTCTAGGTGTACAATTTTATCAGTAGAGGCTGGTAAGCATTAGACCCTTACTACCCGGTGGTCAGCAATAAATATATTTTGGCAAAAAACTGTAAATTCTCCTACAAAGACCCATGTGATGATCCAGTTGTAGTATGGTATACGTTTCCTGCTTTGCGTTATGTTGAAAAATATTTTTCGATTTAGTAACAAGACAGCATATTCGCAGCAGGGAGCATTCATTTGGTTATCCTCTGCCATAAATCTACGAAATATAATAAAAAAATCTAAAGCAGCAAAAGACAAAATGCCGAATCGTCACAAGAAAATTGTGCTCTAAATTTCCATAACAATATTCTACGAACAAAGAAAACCTGCTACAACCGTTCAGACACACGATCTATCCAATCGACTAAAACTAAGCTAACCACCGGGTAGTAAGGGTCTAATGCTTACCAGCCTCTACTGATAAAATTGTACACCTAGACCCTGACAGTCAAAGCTTGTCCGTGTTCCTTCTAGGTTTTGACTTTTAGACCCTTACTCTAAACATTTAACGTTCCGTTTTTGTTTGTTAATTACAATAATAGTCCCTTTTTTTTTTAACACAGAACTAAAAACTGTTGCATACAGTAACTTGTATTCACAGCAGTAGTTTCCGTAGCAGAAGTGACGATGTACTTTCGATGCAACTGATGGATTTGTGGCGGTATGAAACTAAACAGCCGAGGCGATGGATTTGTATAGAGTGTGCACAAGGAATCTACTGGCTCAACGCCAATTTTTTTCCAACAACCACCTTCCAAAACATTGCAAGTATGATTTCAAACACCGAACCAATAGATCATTGGTCTTGCAAGGTAATGACAGCGTGCAGTGTTTTTCAGGGTTTGTACGGCCTCACCCGAACCAAATTCCAGGCTTATTGAGTTCAATTTTCCATGGCAAATTTTCTTAGGCAACTCATTATAATTCTTTCAATTTTGCACACCCTGCAATAAGCTAGATGATGCACTTGACTTTTTTTTTTTCTTAACTGTCCTTCATACCCCATTTTTAGTTTGTTTTACTGGAATTGGCGCAAAGTTTTAATCCAATCAATAGAAGAGCTGAAGGGCATATTTGGGTGCTCCATCTTTGAAAGTGCGAGACGGGTTTAAATGCACCAAGATAACAAATTTAAATTAATGGAGATACAATCTCTCCTTAAATGCTTTTCGTTACAAAATTAACTGAAAGGCTCATACATACATCAACTTTTTATCGAACACGATTAAGGATCGATAACTCTCGTGCATTTGCAATGCAATTTTCTGGAAGTTTGGCTTAGGCCAGAAGTTGGTGTCACAACACATGGATCACTCTCTCCTGGAAGGAACAAAGTGCTTTTGTTGCTGTTTCATCGTGCAATCGCCTCCAATCCAGTAATTATGAAGGATTAGGGGAAAGGTGGCCCGATTCCGAGATGGCCTCATGGTTAGCATGCAGTGACGGCGCCAGGGGTGGGCCATGCCCTCCCTCCCCATTATGTGTGCTCCCCATCCCGTTAGGGATGCATCTGTGAGAAGCAGTATATCGGGAGGAGGCTCGTGAAGCGGCATAGTCCTGGACAGGTTTGCGGGGGTTCATCCCCCAGTGAAGGCATTCCCATGGGCAGTTAAGATCGGATGGCATTGTTATCTCGGATGATGGAAGATGGTCGCTCCAATGGTCGAGTCATCCAACGGCCATAAGGAAGGAAGTCGGCCTTTGAGTCCATTTTGCCTATGAGAAAGTTGTAGACTGGAAAAAAGAGAGGCAGTGATTTAGTAGGTCGGCTTTCCTTTCCGCTGACGGTGGCGTTCAGGAGATTGAATTCTACGCCGAGGAAGATAAAGGTTTGTGCAGGTTGGAGGCGTGATTTTTTCCAATTGACCCCGAGGCCTAAGCTGTGAAGAAGACGAATGGTGAAAGAAGTGTTTAGTTGGAGTTGATGCGGATCGATGTTGTTCAGGAGCCAATCGTCGAGGAAGGCGTTTGCTCCGATTTGGAGCCGGTGGAGATGGCTCAGGAGTGGTATCATGACAACGGTGAAAATGCGTGGGGCTGCGTTGAGGCCAAACGGGAGGGTCTGGAATTTGTAGACTTTTGTCTGACAGATAAAGCGGAAGAAGTGGAGGAAATTTCTGTGTAGTGGGATATGGAGATAAGCGTCTTCGAGGAGGTCCATTCTAGGGGTTTGAGGGAGAGGCGAATGGATTGAAGAGTTTCCATTTGAAAGTGGTCGTTGTTCATGAGACGATTCAGCGGATTAAAGTTGAAAATCATTCGTTCGCCTCCGGATTTCTTTGGTCTCAGAAAAATGGAGCTGTAAAAACCAGGTTTTGAAAGATCGGGGCAGAAGCGGATTGCGTTTTTGGCTAAAAGGTCGGCGATTTCTTTGGTGAGAGCTGGTGAAGGCCTGGTAACGAGGTTCCAAGGGGGGGGAGGTTGCCAGGTGAGGTCTTGTGTTGAAGGATGGTTGAAAACCATTGGAACCGATTTATCCCTTGTGATTTGATGCCATGCGGGAAGGAAGTGACTGACCCTGCCGCCTACAGGGAAAGCGTGGGCATAGTCATTTTCGATGAAAGGATCTTCTGCTTGAAGTGGACGAGTACTTGCTGCGGTTGTCGGGGGTCGAGCTCCTTCTATTCTTGTTGGAGTAGCGTCGAGCCGGTTTGGTTGTTCCCACGAAAGGTCTGGTTGTCATGACGAGAGGGTTTTGCTTTGTTGTGGGATGGTGGGTTGATAGCAGTTGAAGTCTGAGGGGAAGGTTTTGGTTCGGAGGTGTTTCCTTGGTGGGGTTTCCGAAAGGGTTGGGGGTTAGCCGACTTGAATGTCTTTTTGGGTTTACGGGAGATGTCCAAGTAAGGGGCAAGGGTTGGGATGCGGCCTCTGAAAAGGGTTGTCAGTTTCGTGAAGAGGCTGGTTCCGAAGGACGTGCTTGGTAGACGTGTTCAGGTTGTATGCGGTGCCTAAGGCGATGTCCCTGAGCAGGAGGGTAGAGTTGAACAGTGCTTTGCTGAACCAGTTGAAGGAATGATAAGAGGCAAATGACATTTTCTTGAAGAGCTCAGAGATGAGGAAGTAAAGGTGTTTTATGTTTTTCTGACTGGTCTCACGAGGGAATCGTTCACAAAGTGCGTTGATGGCAGTGGCAAGGACGCAACCGCAATGAGAAAAGCTGTTTGAGGAGTGATGCCTTCGACAAGGGCTCGTAGGCGGGACGAGGCAGGCTCTGTAGAACCAGTGGAAGGTTCCATTTTGGGAACAAGCATCGTGTTCGTGGTCTTTTGTTTGAGAAGGCAGCTACTAGTCTTGATATTATCGGGTGGTCAATAGAGTATTGGTTACCCACGCAGTGTAGAACGGAGTTTATTGCTGAGTGGTAACCCTTAATTGCTGCAGAGAATAGTCCTCTTCCGAATAAGTATTCAAGGAACGAGGCCAGTTTCTGGGCTGGTGGGTTGCACGGGTCACACTTGTTGTTGGTGCACCAACTGAACCATTTTTTCCACTTACACTCGTAAGCCTTCCTGGTTGAGTTCCGGACACATTGTAGTGTACAGTCTGCTACCTCGTCCGAGAATCCTTGCTTGGTTAGGTTGCAGGTCAGAGTCTCCACCCGTGAAGGTACAGAATAGCAGGATTTGGGTGGAGGGTCTCTCCTCTGTGCTGTGTGAGGAACCGTTCTGTGATCGGGAGTGTTATCGAATCTTCTGTTTTCATCCCCATCAGGTCTGGAAACCATGACGCTGCTGGCCAATATGGAGCGATAAGAATGAATCTTCCCCGGAGCTCTTTTATCTTGTTCAGTGTACGTTGCAGAAGTTTGAAGGGTGGAAGTAAGTATGCCTCCAGGCCGTCCCACGGTAATGAGAGGGCATCCGTTGCCCATGCTTCCGGGTCCGGGAATGGTGATGCGAAATTTATCAGTTGGCGGTTTGATCACAAAGAGGTCTATTATAGGGGTTCCGCATTTCTGGAACAGAGAATGACAGATCCAGAGGTCCAGCCTTCATTCCGTAGTGGGTATCTGTTTCCGTTGGGAGAGTTCGTCTGCCCACACGTTAAACGACCCCGAGATGTGCCGTGGTATCAGTTTGATGTTCAGGCTTACTAACAATTAGAGGAGTTCGGACATTTCTTCCATCAAATGTTCTGGAGTGCGTCCCTCCTCCTTTCCGAACGTGCGTAACTGTTGAGTTGTCGCACATTATACACTATGCAGTTCTGAAGCTTTGTTTTCCACGTCTCTAGGGCTCTCCGGATCGCCCTTAATTCCAATACGTTTATGTGCAGATGTCGTTCTTCGTTAGTCCATAATTCCGACGTCTCCATGTCCTGAACGAGGGCTCCCCAACCCGATTGTGAGGCGTCAGAGAAGAGCCAAATCCGTGGACAGGGTTCTTGTAGGTCTACTCCTTTGGCAAGGTTCTCCTCGGAGGTCCACCACAGTAGACTGTCGCGTGGCAGGCTTGTCAGGAGGATCACGTCTTCCCAGCTCGTCCTCGTTGTCCACTCTTCTTTCCGGAACCAGTGTACTGGCTTGGCTCTCCAGTGTCCCATGGGAACTAGTCGCGCGTTGGAGTCGATAGCACCGATTGTGGACACTAGTTCCCTTGCGGAGGACTCTGTCATTTCCAATAGTTCGGTGATCTTTCGAATTGTGTCCTTGATCCGTTCTTTTGAAGGTCTGACGGTGGCATTGACCAGGTCGAAGTCTGCTCCCAGAAATGCGACCCTCGTTTCTGGCATTAGTCTGGACTTTTTTTAATTGACTCCGAGACCTAGGGAGTGGAAAAAACGAAGGCACCTGTCCCGATATGGCGAATCAGCCAATTGTCCATGTAGATGTGTGCAAGGATTCCCTGGAGGTGAAGCGTAGCGATAACTGGTTTTAGCATCCTGGTAAATACGCATGGTGCCGTTGCTAACCTGAACGCGAGTGTCAAGAACTGGTAGGACACCCCTTCTCAGACAAAGCGGAACAAGTGTTGGATTGATTGGTTCAATGGGACCAATATATATATATATATTATATTATATATAATATATATTATATGCTCTCCCACCTGAAGGGCTTCCCCGATCGAGTCTATGGATTCCATTCTGAAGTGTTCTTTTACAATGTGAGCGTTGAGTCTTTGCAGGTTGAAAATGAATCTCGCCTCCCCCTCCCTTCTTTGTGATGACTCGGGCCGGGCTCCACAAGCCTTTGGTGTCTTCTGCATGTCTTATCGCCAGTTTCGCTAAGAGTCTGATCACTTCTTGACGTAGATCCTGGTTGAAGGATTCGACAATCAGCTTCAGTGGAGGTGTTTTCGCGGTCTGAGGAAAGGAGAACAACTGGGGACGATATCCATGTCAAATCGTGTCTATAACAAACTGGTCCGACGTGATTTGTTCCCATGCCTCCAGGTGATGCTCGAGCCTTTCCCCCACCAGTCGGTGATCGGGGGTGGCTCCTTGTAATTGGATGTCAATACCGTCTAGGAGGGCGTCTGCCCCTGCTCCGAAAGGATCCTCTGCTGCGTAGCGACGGACGATCCTGAACCTCTACCCCTGAAGGGGGGCGTGGACTCTCGAACAGACGACGTTTCGTTTGGCTTCTGTGATGTGGTGTGTGGTTTCGGGAATTTTCCTCTGCCTCCTTTTGGGAACGGCTAGTTTCCTTGATTAGGGAAGGTTGATACTCCGGGAATTTTTTCGGGGAATTTCTTTTTTTTTTGTTACTTGATGTCGTCAAAGTGCTTGGTAGGTTCGAGGGTTTATCGGTCCTTCAACTCTGGAGCTACGCTTAAAAGGTTTCCGCTAAACAGTTCCTCGGATTTGTGGATCGGCAGTAATCTGAGTTGGCCCGCAATGTCGATAGGCAGGTTGGGGGCGTTTTCCAGAACCGCGTCTCTCTTGCAAAACACCACGTTCAAAAGCAATCTCACAAGCCAGTTGAATCTCACAGCCTCTTTTCAGGATGTGCATGCATTCTTTCACCCTTACGTTGTTCCGAAGTTCTGGCTGCTCTTGAACGAGAGCTTTAATGCCTTGCGTAGATGAGGAGTAGGCCAGTTCAGCCTGAGCGCTGGCTCTTAGTCCGCTCTTAGTCCGCAGCGTAGGAGCAACTCGTCATCCTCGAATTGATGGAATGGAGTCTGAATGGTCGTTGGTGTTTTAAGAACCGAATCCATTTCCATGTTGTAACACTCAGTGATGTACTCGGCATATGTACTCGGTACCTCTTGCGATTGGGTGCCACCTTAACTGATGCTGGCGATCGTCATTTTCCTAATTCTCCAAAAAAATGACCGGCAAGGATGGATCTTTGCTTATTTCTTTCAGTCTGTCCTCCACAGAGTTCGACTTCGCTGCTGCACTAATTTCTTTATGTTTGGCTCGTAGGTCTTTCTTTTGTCCCGTCTTCTTCCACACGGCCAACAGTTCTTTAACGATCCCTTTGTCATGGAGGCGGCATATATCACACACTGTCGAAGTAAAATCACAAGGTCTACAGTTCCTGCATGCGGAATGGAGATCTTTGCCAGATTTACGACAAGTGCATATGGAAACTTGTGTTTTCGTTGAAGCTCCTGTAATTTCGCGATCGTAACCACGCTGTGTACCATTTTGAAACAGAGAAGACTCACACGTACGTCCTAACGCACATGTGTCCAAAAGTGATATGGGAGTAAGACGACGGCCTCGCCTCAACCTGTAGATGGTGGAGTAGCGCGCCAAGCGGGAGTTGATGACAACTATTTTTTAAATGGAGTCTTAAAACGTGTTTTAAGTTTTTGGAGAGAGGAAGCTTAAATAAAGTGATTTAGCCTAAGCATGATGACTGAAGGTAAAGTATTTTGCAGATAGTAAGAAACAGTTTTCACACATAAAAGAACAAGAACAAGGTCAGCCAAGACGATGATTTAAAAGAAAACTTGTGCCAAAACTAATTGCAGTGTTTTATTTGCCACGCACAATTTTCTGTCAGCCCTTTGTAAAATGTACTCACTTGAGCTCTCAGGTACCGAATGAAAAAGTCGAGTAGAAAGGACTTTCCCTTTCTGAAGGCACCAGCAACAGATATTACAACCACATGCTTGTCACGAACATGCTTTTGAAGTAGGATCTCTTCCAATGCGCCAACATTGAGATCGAAGGTATGGTCGTCACCTGTGTCGACCACTTGTACAGGTTTCCCAGGGACGTCACCGTCAGACACTGGAATGTAATCAGTAAATTTATCGTTACACTTAGATTCTCAACATACGAAAAAGAATTATACCTAAAATGTATCTTGATAAAAACTAACAAGTGAATTTCTGCATTACACCACCTGTCAGGATTTGTAAAGACGTACATGACATTTTCAAGATTTTTAGGTCATGAAAATAAGGAATTCCAAAATAAAGCTGACCAACCATTTTTACCTAACATTTCATTGCTAAAATTTGTGCGATTCTAAGTTGTCTATTGGGCTACTCTTTTATTTTCTATGTCCAAACAATTCAATGAGCTTCTGTTACAATATTTGTGCTTATAGGGGTTTTGCAGTACAAGTCGAATATTCCAATTTTAAATAAACTTTTTCAAGTAGTTTATTCTTCTAGTATTTATAAGATTTCAGTAGTTACGATCATTACCACTGTAATATTGATTAGGGTACCAAACATGCACATTTTTTAAGTATAATAATACTAAAAAGACTAAAATACTAGGGCCTGCACCTGGTTGATTTTAGTTTTTATTCCCAAACTGAAAATATACATTACCTTTTTTATAGCAGTTTCCCCCCTTTTGAGCTTAATTCCTTAGAAGTTTGAAGGTTGCGCAAGCTTGGGTCAGTCTATATACGCAGACTGCGCAAGCCGAACCTTATCATTTCTCCCAAACCCAGAACCTAGTTCATGGAGGGGAGGCTGGGCGGGATGGAAGTTAATGTATATTTTCAGTTAGGCAATAAAAACTAAAATCAACCAGGTGCAGGCATTGGTATTTTAGTCTTTTTAAAGATGATGAAAATCACTTTTTTATAGCAGACTTTGTCACCTAGGAGGAGGGACTAGGTCGGAGCATCCCGCATTACGAGCCAGCACCCCCAAGGAACCAGTCCTGGAGAAGACAACCTTAGAGCCAAAGCCATACCCACAATGGAACATCTTAGCCTGAAGAGGCATGGGATCGAATGTATCGTATGAGTGGGAGGCTAAGGGTGCGAACTGTAAGGGATCGTTCTTCAACATGGACAGTAGATAAAACAGTTCTGCAGTAACGAGTCTTACATCCTGCGGGGAACAAGGTAGAACAAGTAATATTTCACAAAACCTGTTTACCTCGTTGGGAAGGAGAACCGATGAATCTTGAGGAGTGGCACTTGAACGAGGAACTAGCTGGGATGAGACGTTAAAATTTGAATGGTGGTAACTGTGAGGGTACCGGAAACGGTAGGTTGGATGTGACAAGAGTGATCTTGGTGGATAGTCGAAGGTCGCTTGAGTGACGGAGAGGCCAGTAAAATAGATGCTTCACGGGTCTGAAATGGAAGCAGGGAATCGTTGGAGAACGGAATTGTGTAGGCTTCGTTCGATGCACGAAGGACTGTTTTTTCGATGTGAACATCACATGTGGTTGCTGCCGTTGTTTGGAGTGTACGCAAGGAGGCACCCGAAGAACGAAGAGTGGTAAATATAGCTGCTAATCTTTCTGTGAAAGAAAGCATAAAGCTTATATTACGGTCAGGATTTTTCGATCTCTTGCCGACACGTGAACTGCACGAGTAAAGTTGAGGCTGGAGGAAAGAGCGCAGCAGGTGGCGTTGTTGTTGTGGTTAGCAGAATTTTTAGGCAACCGTGAACTGTCGTTGAGTGGATCAAGGACCGGTGGCGCAACCAAGGGAAATGTAATGTTCGTGGGTTGTGAAGAGACGGCCTTGAGATGAACGTGAAGACAAGTCCAACGGTACGAGTCGAGTAGAAGAGGACGCCTTCTTAGCAGCAGCTCTGTGAGTCTTAACTTGTAACTTGAGCCTGGCATAAGCTTCCTCTGTACGGGCGAGTTCCTCCCTGAGGGATCGTGAGTCACGTTTTGGAGCAGGTTGGCTACAGGGAATCGGTGGAGAGGTAACCGTGTCATGTGGTACCGAGAGTTCAGAGAGAACGGGATTCTCCAGTGGTAGCTGGGAAATGAGAGGCTAATGATCCGTTGTTAGTTCTAAGACCCCACCAGCTTCGGAAGCCGGTTGCGTCAAGGGAACCGGGGAGGAAGATCGTGGAAGGTGGATTGAAGACCCGTCTTTGGGAGTGCCCTTTGCTTTGGGCATGACAAGGCAACTGGAGGGTAATCGGGAACCGTAGAAGTAACCGGGACCCAAGTCCTAAACTTCGAAGCAATGTAAACAGCGTGCGTTGTAGAGAAGAAAAGGTTGTTTGTAAAGGGGCAGATCGTGAGCTGGAGATGAACGTTAAGGTATTCGTGGTGAAAAGAGACGAAGCTAAATTAGTAGCTGTCGTCCATGACCTAACTTGGATTTTAGGTCAGGTGTAACGTTTCTCCGAGCGAGCAGGCTTCTTGCTGAGGAATCGTAGGTCCTGGACTAGCCACAGGGAACCTGGAACGAAGTCACCGTGTTACATGGTCGAGGGGGAACCGAGAGTTCAGACAGGAACCGATTCCCTACTGGTAACCGGGATTGAGTGGATTGTAATCTATTGCGAGTTGTAAAAACTCAACGTTGCCCGAGACCGGTTGGTCCAGGGGAACCGGGAACGTGGAACGGGAAATAATCAGGAACCGAGTATCGGTAATAGGGAACCAGGAACCGAGGGACGGGTAATCGGAAATCGACCTGGAGCGATGTAAGATAGGGATGAATGGTATGAATGATGGTATTGTTGTGCGGGAAACCAGACAAAGAGACAGAGTACTGTGCGCTCTCTATGTCTCGATTAGAAAGGGACGGTCAAGGGCAGGATAATCAGGGAATCGTGGGTAAAGTGGTAATCGTTGTGGCAACCCGAGTCGTGGTGCAGACGAGAGGACAGTCATTAAGGTCGCAGCATTGATATTAAGAATCGTGTTTGAGGCAGTAACCAAGACTTTTTTTTAGTGGAATTGACGGAACAGACAGGTTGTAGGATTTGATTTATAATTGATATTGCCTGGAACCTGCTGACATACAGGAACCAGGGCCTGGAGGGAATCGGGAATCGAGGACCGGGCGGTCTCTTTCGTATCAATATATGGAATTGACAGGGTGAGTGTTGTGGAGGCTGTGCTGATACGTGCGCAGAGGGTCGCAGGTCGGAGAAAATCTTAGGTTGCGTTCAAAGCGAAGGTGCATCATGAGATAACGACTAGTAGGAACTGATGCATTGATGACAAGTAGAAGATGGCAGGTGGATCGTGGACCGAACAGGGCCCCGACTAGGTTTATGGACCCTTTAATAGTGTGAATCGTCTCTTGCGGATGATGTGTTTTGAATGGGATCGGCAACCGGGATTGTAGGTAGGAACTGGTAACCTGATGAGATGGACCAGCTGCATCGGGGCAGTGTCGCTTTGGGACGTTGGCTACTCACTGTGAAGTGTAACCGGCAATCGAAGGCAGCTTCGCTTGAAGGTGCGAAGGGAATAGTCCATAAGACTGTGCACTTGAAAACTGGAAAAGGGACCGCTGGCGTATGGTGGGGCAGAGTGAATGCTGTGGGAGGAACGTAAAGACAGGTCCAATGGTGCAAGTCGGGCAGAAGAAGATGCCTTCGTAGCTACAGCCCTGCGAGTATTGACTTGTAATTTGAGTCTAGAATAAGATTCCTTTGCACGAGCGAGTCCCTCGCTGAGGGAACATAGGGTACGTTTAGGGGCAGGTTGATTGCATGGAACCGGCGAAGAGGTAACAGTATCATGCGGTTGCACGGGAACAGAAAGTTCCCAAAGAAAGGGATTCTCTGGAGGCAACTAAGAATCGAAAGGGTCACGATCCGCAGTGAGTTCTAGGACTTCAACAGCTTCGGAAGTCGGTTGCGTCAAGGGAACATGGGAGGTGGAACGTGGAGAGCGGACTGAGGATCCTTCCCTGGAAGAGCCCTTCGTTCTACGCATGACAGGCAATCGGAGGTAACCGGGAACCGGAGAGGCAACTGGTAATCGGATGGTAACTGGGAACCGAGAGAGGCAACCGGGAACCGAGTTCGGAGCGATGTTAACAGTGTGTGTCGTAGAGAAGAAAAGGTCAGTTGTAGAGGTGGATGTCGGTTCCCCTCCCCCCCCCCTTCCAGGTCCCACATCCGAGAACCGTGATGAGAAAGGGGATCGGAACCGATGTCGTCGAAAGTGGGGAGGAACGAGCAAGCTACAAAAATGCAGCCCTGCATGCAGAGAATGTGAAAGGGATGTGACTGGCATCGAGAGTAACCGTAAACACGTTCCGGTGGAAAGGGGAACGGAATCAGTCGTGATCTCCCATGTTGCAGTTCTGTGATGATGACAGACGTCGGATGCCAGAACCAAACCAAAGGATCAGAAATGCTGGGAAAGCAACAAGCAATCGGGAACTGGAGGGTTGACATGTCACGTTTCGGCGTAGGGTGACTACAGGGAATCGGAGAAGAGGTAACCGTGTCATGCAGAAGATGGGAAACCGAGGGTTCGGGGAGAAAGGGGTTCACCAGTGGTAACCGGGAATCGTGAGGTTCATGATTCGCTGTGAGTTCTAAAACTTTAACAGCTTTGCAGGGCTCGAAATGAGCGGTATCGCATCGCAATTTGCACCACAAATTTAAACTTTAACGATGCAAAATTAAATAATGTATCGCAGTTTAGCAACGCAACTGTATTACACGAGACAACATAGCAGCGTGGTTATGATCATGTTGGCTGACACGGAGATGCTAATCCTTCCTACTTTATAGGCAGGTTAAGCGTTGCACATGTATTCTGGGAAATCATTGGTCCTACCACACCTTCAGTATTTAATTGGTGGTGCTTTCGGTTCAGGCACGGATCAGAATAGTCTTAACGTGCATTGGATGACATAGTCTTGACTAAGCATCCGTGCGTGTAGCAAAGTAAAAGTGAAACAAAAATGGCTCTTGTTTCAAATAAAGTAAACTTTTTGTATTGTTTTTTACTAAATAACTTATTCTTTAAAAGTTGCTAATCATTTTTTCGTGACTGCTACGCAAATTTGTATTTTGTATCGCATTTCTGCTATGCAATTTTTCTAAGACAATTCGAGCCCTGCTTTGGAAGCCGGTTGCGTCAGGGGAACTGGGAACGAGGATCGTGAAGGGCAGTTTGAAGATCCGTTTTTGGGAGCGCCCTTTGTCCTCTGCATGACAAGGCAATCTGAAGGTAATCGGGAACCGTAGAGGTAACCGGCAATCGGAGGGTAATCGGGAATCAGAGGTAACCGGGAACCGTCTTAGATGCAGAAGGACGTGGATCTGGCTTAAGGGTCGACCGATGGCAAAATTTTGCCGATTGACCGATGCCGATTTTACGCCGATTTTTAAATCTTATTAATTAGCCGATGCCGATTTATTAACCTTCCTGACTGGCCGATGCCGATATTTTCCCTATTTCATGACTTAACCAATTGGCCGATGCCGATTGGCGATTGCCGATATTTTCTTTAAACAGAAACTTAACAAATTTTCGTATTTTATTTGAAAAATAAAACCAGTAAACAGCTGCTCCAGAATAACTTACACATTGAGGGCTTACTTAACGATGCTAGAACAAAATTTTGCAAAAAAAACCTTTTTTTTCTTTCAATTTTAATTTTCTTTTAAGGCTCAAAGAAATTAATTTAAAAATAAATAAATAAATTATGGCATAAAGCCAACAACATACATTTAGTTTGTTGGAAGTTAACATGTCACGGAAGCACGTGTACGCGTAGACGCTCAAAAAGAACGAAAAAAAGGCAAATATATTTTATTGTAGGGGTAAAATAAATGTAATATTAAAGATTGAAATAGTCAGCATTTCAGTTTTTTAATGCATTTGTTTGTTTTTGAATGAGCTAAATATATGCCAAAGCCCCATAACGCTCCAGCAAGTGGCTGTCGGAAAGACAGGAAAACGATATTTAAACATCAGCCAATCTGCGATCTGAGGCTGTGAATAACTTCACAAATTCGATATTTACTGAGGAACACTTACCATCTAAAGTGCAAAGGTCACGTTTGTGGCTTTAATTCCACAGATCGTCAGCACCGGACGTACATTTTTGCCTCTAAACGTTGCGTTTTGGCTACCGCTGGCCTACCGCTGGCTGGCAAACGTTTTCGTTTGAAATTAAATCATTAATGGTTACGTTAAAAGATAAATACAATAGTATAGGGATTAACATTGCAATTAAAACGTTAAACTATGTTTCGGCTACTGAGGATTTTGTTGTTTGTACCGTGACCGTGAATTACACGATCCCATGCAAACAGAGTCGCGCAAATTAGGCCTATTTCACGGAAGCGATCGCCGCTTGTTGTTGACCGCGCGCATACGGAATTCGTTTTGTTTCAAATACTAAATAACAACAATCGGTATTCCATCGGCAGACAGTTAGTTTGGCCAGCCGATGCCGATGTTTTTTTTCTTCGTATTTGTTGCGGCTGATGTAAATGCCGATTTATAGGAGGCAATACATCGGCAAGCCGATTGCTCGCCGATGCCTTAAAATTCATGCCATCGGTGCCGATGACGATGCCGATCAATCGGTCGACCCTTACTGGCAATCAACGCATTCACTGTCCTGGAAGGCAATCGGGTAATCGAAGGCCCGTGCCTTCCTCTTCTATCTTCCGGAATCGTAATGCTCAAGGGTGATCACGCTAGCGTGAGCGCCCTAGGAGAAATGATGCGGTTTGGCTTGCGCAGTCTGCTTAAATATAGACTGACCCAAGCTTGCGCATGCGCAGAACTATTACGAGCCCAGTAGGGACGCCAACCTTCAAACTTCTAGGGAATTAAGCTCAAAAGGGGGAAAACTGCTATAAAAAAGGTAACTTATATTTTCATCGGCTATAAAAGCTACTGTTTAAAATAGCCTGTTTGTAACATCTCTAGAAATATCTACTGTATTAATATTGCAAGGATTTGAGGACTATACGAAGTACAACTTACGCCCAACCAAAAAGTACACGCTTCATTGCTGAAAACTGGTGAATTTTCTACTGTTGTTACTAATCGTCTTCCACAGTCTGGAGAACTGCTCGAACTTCCACTCCTTTCCTTCCAACGGACCTTTCATCTGCTCATATTTGAATTTCCTACAAGTCCTGCTGCCTCACAGTGAGCCAAATTATAGGTTTTTGCCCTTTGAGGATTGTCATAAACAGCAACAATTCAGGCAAGGTAACAATGTATAAGGGCGAGAACAACTCTCTCCAATATCAGACGCCACTCGCCATTTGGCAAATTGAAATCAGCAGTTGGCGACTTGGAATTTACGCTTACTGGCCAAAATGGCGACTAGCAATACAGAACAACACTCAAAGAGTGATATCTCAGGAACCGAACAACTTAAAGAGAAACGGTTTGCGGCGTTATGCTGACATTCTTAAGTTCTACGTAGCTGTTTTTTCTGCATTATTACTGGGATTAAAGAAAATTTTATAATTTAATAAATGCATAAATTTGAAAATCTGTGTATCATGCAAGATATTTGGAACTTGGCAAGTAGAAATTGGGAAATGGCAAGTACTTTTTAAGGTTTACTGGCCAAGTGGCAACTGCTACTGGATTGACATTCGAGTAGGGATCGGCCGATATGACTGATATGACCTTTTACCGATCTGATCCGATACCGATGAAGGGTAAACCGATCTGATGCCGATAATAAAAATAAAACCACTAAAAGTTTAAAATTCCATACAAATGCAACTTTAGTCTCTGGTTTTGCATGGGTTCCAATTGCTAAAATTATCCTAAAAATTCTGTGCAGCAATATCAGCATTTTTACTCTTTCCTAATTATGGCTTCAGTACATTCACCATCTCGGTTAGGGCTGGGATCGGTTACACGGTTAACCGGAAACCGTTCCACGTTCGGTTACACGGATTATAAAACCCATATCCGAAAAAAGTTTAATACGGGCACCATTCAAAACCCGCGGTGAACGAGCCAAAAATAGCCAAGTGGCATCATTTAGGCCTCTAATCCAAACACTCAAAATCAGTGAAAGTAGAAAACCGAGTTGGGTAGGGGGCAGCTTATTTACAAATAATCCGCGTGGGCTTGTTGTCCCATCGAAGCTGCTTACTTTCTTTGAAATAAACTGTTGATCGCCAGCGCGTACACGAAGCAGTTAATCACAAGCTGGCCAGCATCTCCCCTCCCCGCGTCGTGGAGAAGTGGACTCGTCTATACCTAGCGCGAGCAAGGGGAAGCGGCGTCATAACACGTAAACGAAATACGTTGCTACCCGAAAACTCAAACATGCTAATTTTTCTGGCTCATACTTTGAAATGAATGGAACATTAATAACATAACGTTGTGTTAAATTTTATTTTGTTTTTGGCTTACGTTGTCGTAAATAGGCCTAAGGCATCTTGTAGAAATTTTAAAGCTACATAAAGTCAAAATTCGTGATAAAGTAAATACTTAAATTATCAACTTCAACTTTCTTCTAGTTTACATCCCAAAATGCAGCATGTAGTCAATAATTGTGCTCGTCTTACCAAGGCCTAAATCACATTTTTTTCAGCTTGTTTTTTTAATAATATATTACGCAGGTTTGAAATTTTGTTTGCCTTTTTTTTTTTTTTGGCTGAAAACGTAAAATCGGTTTTCGTGAAACCGACCGAAAAAAAAACCGGTTAAACGGATAACTAAAAAACAGGAAAGTACCAGCCCTAATCTCGGTTAGATTTTAGGTTGGTCGTTTTAAAACTTGGAGCGTTGTAACTGTCACTTGCTACATTTTCATTACAAATGGCTTTGCTTTTCTCACTTGGTTGCCGCTTTTGCCACGCTAGGTGTAGAGTTTTGCAGGGAAGATGGTTGCATTGCTTGGCGTAACACATATCTGTATCGGCAGCCTTACAGAGGTCCGATACCAATATGGTAAAAAAACCAATAAGTACAGATTATACTGATACCGATATCAATATCGGACTATCCCTACATTCGAGAGGATTGGGCAGGAATATTCATTACTATGCACAGTAGCAAAGAAAAAGGGGCGTGCATTTAGCAGAGTGTAGGGTATTTTCGATGACATAGTTCAGCAACAAACAAAATTTACGCCTTATTATTTTATTAGATGTTTTAAACTTGTATTTTATCAAGTCAATATAGCTTGATGGTTAGCGGGTCAGCCTACTTATCTAAAGGTTAAGAGTTTGAATCCCACTCGAGCTGCGAAAATGGGGTTTTACCGGTAATTTAAAAAATACTAAAACCCCAAACCTTTAATTTTTTTATCGTTAGATTATATACAGGAATTAGTGTTAAGACACGTCTGACGTAAGTAGGAGTTAGTGGTTAGCTGGCAATTTTGGAAATATACACTACCTGTAAAATAGCATAGAATAGAAGGTGTCGGTCAATAAGCTTAGAGCTTTTTGAAGGCCCAAGCGGCAGATGTTAAGTGGAAGGTACCACCCACCAGACAGCTTTGCCGCACGAGGGAGCAAACTGGAGTACCCGGGTGAAACCATTGTGCAACGGGCGGGAAACAACCGGAAAAAAAAGAACATTTTTCCGGCCCCCAGCCAGGCCGGCTAAAAATGGTTTCTTTTGCTGTAGAAAGTACTGTACCTGGCAATTTTAGCATTGCTGTCCCAGTGATGCTGTTGGTTGGTTGAGACTGGAATGGCTGCCTCAGTCCCCCACCGCGCGCGCGTGCGGCGCGGTCCTCCCATATAAGCTGGCGGCTACGAGGGCTCGCCATCTCTTTGTCTCACGGTGTTGTCAGAAGGTGACTCGTGAGGAGAGGCAGGGACGGTCGTAAGGTACAGAACTTTCTACAGCAAAAGAAACCATTTTTAGCCGGCCTGGCTGGGGGCCGGCAAAATGTTCTTTCTTTGCTGTGAAAGTACTGTACCTGGCAATTTTAGCATTGCCAGACAGACCTCGTCACGTACGGTGGCGGGCACCTTATGACAGAGTTCCCTGGGGGTTCTGAGGCGGAGAAGTGTGCTAGACAAGGGAACCCCTGAAAAAAGGGTTGTTTTTTTAATATATAAAAAAGGGTCCCTTACAGTGAAAATGTCTTCCAGGGGAGGGAATCAATTCACAAATCAATATTAATATTTTAAAGAAGAAGGTAGCGGGTTACCTTAGTGTGAGGAGCTTCGGTAGTTGAGGCCGGGAGTTCCTCTTCAGTGGAGTGGAGTCCGATCCCGGAGTGAAGGGGAAGAAGTGTCTTCAGGTTTACTGTGTTGGAGAATACCGAGATGTGCAGGTCTCTCCAGAATGAGGAGGTTTAATCACACCAGAATGAGGGGGGGGGGAAGTAGGTGGCGTAAGGCAATAAGAGGTACTAAAAGTGGAGTAGAGATACAGAGGAAAGGTTGAAGGCCTGAATGAAGAGTCTTCTTTATTTTTATTTTTTTGTAAAAAATATATGAAAGTAGCAGAAAAGGGCCCGGCGTCACAAGGTCGGAGAAAGGGTTCTAAGTTTGAATTTGACAAGGAAGGTAAACGAAAGGGTGTGACGCCGTTAAGGGCTGAAAGGTTAGCAGGAAGATGGATTGGAGCGCAACCCCAAGCAGTAATGGCGAGCTTTGGCTCTGCAAGGGGAGCAAGGAATATCCGAAGTAGGGGCGGAAGAAAGAGCCACCATGTTAGGAAGTGCCGGAAGAGAAGGGAGGCTATTGTCGAACTGCCATATTGAATAAGAGTGAAGATCGTGGGAGAGGGAGACAGAAAAAATGGCTTCCCAAGATCTAGAAATGTTGTTTTGTTGAAGATCCTTGATGGGGGAAGGGCCAGAGAAAAGAGCAAAGATCCCTTCATCACGGAAAATGATGGGGTGGCAAGGAAGGTTTGATAGAAGTCTGGGATCCGAAGGGGATGTTAGACGAGCAGGGTGCATGAAAAGAGTGGGGCGAGGGTAGTGAAGGGCGCACCTGTGGAGGCCATCGATGGGGTGCAGGACCCAGTGTGATGGAGAGGAGACTGTGGCTGGTTTGTGGCGAAGGGCATCAGCAAGGATGTTGTCAGTGAGGTTTTTGAGGTAAGCCGAGTTCTCTGATTTGAGTTTGGAGTTTTCAGAGACGAGCTTCATGATCTGCGAATGCTGTTGAAAGATGACATCCTGAAGGTGCAGGAGGTAGGGCTTTACTTTATCTGCGTTGCGTTTAAACTGATGTTTTGCACGGGTGTTTAGACGTAGCTTGTGGCGAAGGGTGGATATGATTTTAAGGTGGTCCACCTCTACTGCTTCTTCGTGGTCCAATCCATATAAGGAAGATTCCTGTTGTGTTGGAGGGGTGACGGTAGTTACGTCCGGCTGAGTCACGGCAGGGGAATGGGATGTCCCGGATCGTGCAGGGGAGTTCAAATGGAGAATCTGCGACAGCGTCGGAATGCTGACCAGGAGAAAAAGGGGTTGCCGTAATTTCGACGGTGACCCCTGAAGGAATGGTGAGATCGCCGACAAGCTCGGTGGGAGGAGATGAGGGAGCGTCGATGAAAATGACTGGAGTGGGTTGTGGAGGACATCAAGGGCAGGCGATGGCATGCTAGCTGTGCTGGCCGGAGTTGAAGAAGTTACGGTGTGGGTCCAGGATTGCTGGGACAAAGGGGTTGAGGGAAAGTCTTTGTTCCCAGGGGTTGCCGGAATTGTGGTAGCCGTAGAGGCTGGAGAGTGGGTGGCAGAAGGGCAGTCGGACTTGAATTTCTTTACCAAGACCTTGTGGGCGGCGTCCTGCCTTTTCCTGGTAGTGGAGAGAGTTTGACGATGGGCAATGATTTGCCTATTCTTGAAAGGAATGGTCACACAGATGTGACAAGGACGATCGTAGTAGCTGCACTTGTGGTGGAATTGACACACTTGGTGGGGGTCAAGACGGTTGGGGTTGAAGATCCCTGGGCAATGGCACTTCCCTGGGTCGTCGATAACTGGAGTACGGCCGAAATAAATGTCCGGTTCGTCCGAGAAGGAAATCGGAAGTTTGGCTTTAACCATGGTAGATAATTTGATGAAACGTGGCAAGAAACAGCGATGATGGGAGTGCACGGAATGCTAACCAGTGGAAAGAAGTACCCGGAGGTGGGAGGCGGGAAGAGGGAGGCGGCGAGGTGGCGGAATAAGGAACGAGGGTGAGACAGCTTTCGCCCGGTGAGATCGTGGTCCGCCGGTGAGGGGTGGTTGCGTAATGGTCGGCCAGCCGGGTGGTCAAGTAGGCAAGCTAGCCTGAAACACGACGTGAGTGATGGAGCTTCGGGTGAGGGGGAAAAGGGGTTAAACCCTCCGACGACCCCTCTTTATTTAATTTTTTTTTTTTTTTTTTAAAGAGAGGGTTTTTTTTTTCGTGTCCGGAAAAGGGAGACCCGGAGATAAGAGTCTTTAACCCGGAGATATGTAGGTGGCAGTGAGAGGTGTTCGGGAGGGGCGCTAGTCGGACGTCAGCCCCCAGGAGGGGTGCAATCGGCTGGACGAAAGGCGTGATGGAGAACCGTCCTGAGGAGGGAGGGAACGGCCGACTTTCGGTGCTACATGGGGCGGCGACGTCCTGCAGCAATGGAGAGGGGAGCGATTCCGGGCAACGGCGTCGTCATGGCCAAGGACAGCGGGGGTGGAGACGGCGGCCGAGGCGGCTGAAAGACGGCAAGAGGCGATGGGCGCACCACTACACAACGGCAACCAAAGCGTGATCTTCACCTGGATGGAGTGGTGACGGATGGAAGATGGTCAAGACCCACGGCAGGTTAAGGAAGGTGATCTGGCTCTGCGACGGTCATCCCGAGGTCGGGCGAGGCGAGGGTTACAGCTGCCGAAGAGGAAAAAAGTAAGGAAAGTGATTTGATGGCGACGATACGGCTATGGATGGACCGGAGATAGGCCGGCGGGCGGCGAGCTACTGCCGGAGCGTGGCGGACGAAAGACGGCGAGGGGATTGAAGCGTAGGCCGTCGAAGACGATCCAATTCAGACGGGAGGAGGGGTGCTAATCTGGCACGGTGGTGACGATCCGGTTTGGTGGACGAAGGCCGGTGAGAGGACCCGGCCCTAGGCCGTTGAGGCGTGGTTAGTTCAGACGGATAGTCCGAGAAGACTTGCCGGCAGGACTTCAACTGAGAGAGGAAGGATGGACACCAAGCTGGCTTGACGGCCGGGCGAAAGACAGCGAGGGAGAGAGAGAGAACAAATCCGGCTCGATGGCAACGTCCCAGCTATGGGCAGACTGGGACGGCCTGGGGAGCAGAAAGTCATCGCCGTGAGGAGTGGAGCTAATGGCGTGGCCTAGGTCTGGTGTGAAAGAATCTTTGACTTCGTGAGGGAGACAGAAGAAATCTGACTCGACGGCGACGTCCCAGCTATGGGTAGACTGGGACGGCCTGGGGAGCAGAAAGTAACTGCCACGAGGAGCGGGGAGCTACAGCCGTGGCAAGCGGACGAAAGACGATGAGGGAGCCTGTGAACTGCATGGGGGAGAAAGACGACAAATCCGGCTCGACGGCGACGTCCCAGCTATGGACAGACTGGGGCGGCCGGGGGAGCGGAAAGTGACTGCCGCGGGGAATGGAGAGCTGCTGGCGTGGCACGCGGGCGAAAGACGACGAGGGAGCCAGGTGAAGCTGACGATGGGCAGTTCAGACCACCGTGACATCTTCGGGAGGTCTAGAGAGATGGAGTCTTCTGTTGGTTGTACGCATAGCCTAGCTATAGTTGGTTCTTCCCAGCAAAGAATTTATTTGTATTATTCATATCGTTGGTTAAAATATCATTTGAAACTAAAATGAAAGTAAATATACTATCCCCCAGTTCAGGAAAGAGCGATGGAGAAGCCTGGTCGGCAATTATGCACTATGTTTGCCTGGAGAATGAAACGTCGGCTTATCGAGCGCTTTAGCCTGGTGGGGTGATAACTTCCGGTTTAGGAGGGAGCGAACGCTCACTCGCGTTCTGGGGTCGATGCAGGCAGCATGGGCTGCAACTGCAAGCTGCAGTTTTTTTTTTTTAAGCCATGTGGTCAAGTGTTTGTAACTTTGCAATGTCGCTGTTAAATAAACAGTTGAACTTTAAGTATTCTTCTGGAACTCCTTTTGCACGATAACAGTAATTTGTAGGACTAGGAATTCGCTGGAGTAACGCGGACAATTTTCCTACATCTTCCAACTTTGTGAGGGAGACGGACGACAAAACCGGCTCAACGGCGACGACCCAGCTATGGGCAAACTGGGGCGGCCTGGAGAGCGGAAGGTGACGGCCGCGAGGAGCGGGGAGCAGCAGGCGTGGCAGGCGGACGAAAGACGACGAGGGAGTCTGTGGTGGAGCAGATGATAGGCGGTTCAGACCATCGTAATATCATCGGGAAGTGAGTTGAGATGGGGTCTTCAACTGCGTGGAGGAGACGGACGACAATCCGCTCGACGGCGACGTCCCGGCTATGGAAGAAACTTGGAGCAGCAGACAGTAGGCTGAACAAGTCACGACGCCACCCAGGGTTCGGAGAGACTGAGTCCTCGGCTGCGTGAGAGAGGTGGACAACAATCCGGCCCGACGGCGACGTCCCAGCTATGGACAGACTGGGACGGCCAGGGGGCGGAAAGACCACGCAGTGACGTGGCGGACGAAAGACAGCAAGGGAGTTTGGAACTGACGGTGGACTATCCAAGTCATCGCAACGTCCCAGGGTCCGGTGAGACGGGGTCTTCAGCTGCGTGAGAGGCTGTCAATAAACCGGTCCGACGGCGACGACCCAGCTATGAGCAGACCGGGACGGCCAGGGAAGCGGCAAGCCATTGGCGTGGTACAGCGTACGAAAGACGGCGGGAGCGGCAGAGGCTGTCGTCACATGGTGCAGCGCACCGTAGTAGTCCCCGGCTGAAAGAGGGATCTTCCACAGTGCCTAGGTGGCGGCGTAAGGGGAATAGAAGAGGAGTCCGGCATCCGGGCGGCAGCAGCGGACGAAAGTACGAAGGAGAAGAATGGAACCAACAGAACGAGCCGCGGCGGCTTGAGACAAAGATATGGCGAGCCCTCGTAGCCGCCAGCTCATATGGGAGGACCGCGCCGCACGCGTGCACGGTGGGGGACTGAGGCGGCCATTCAAGTCTCAAGCAACCAACAGCATCACTGGGACAGCAATGCTAAAATTGCCAGGTACAGTACTTTCACAGCAAAGAAACGTACATATACACTTCCCTTCACCAGGATCGAACGCGGATCTATAAGAAGCAAGACATGTACAGCTGGGACCAAGACGCCTATGAAATCTAATGCCCCAATGCTCGCAGCTACTCGTGTAAATTCTAGCATTTACAGTAGACCTCATCAATGAGGTGGAGGGCACCTTGACGAGTTCTGTGAGCTGATTCCCCTTGGAAAAAAGACACCGAGGCTTTCTGCAATTGGGAAAGGGGGAGAGGGGTGGATATGAGCTTTTCTGTGGTGTTGAACCGGGCGAGCGCACAAGGCATGGAAGAGCCAGGAAAGACGTATCTTTCGGCAAATGTCAGTGGCAGGGATCACCTCGGGAGTGCGCAACCTAGTGTTAGGCGGTAAACCGGTTCTCACTGTGTACAGCAGTACCAAACTTGTGTTGTAGGGCTCAAAGAAGTGCAACAATCAGTCAAAGATTAACAATGGTAACATTGGAATTCTAAACAATGCACAAAAGTGGAGCCATTTGCATTTCTTTCATGCTACAACCAGCTTTTGTTTTATATTTGTATTTTAACTTGGATAGCATGTTAACTATAAATTTTAGAAGATGGTTTTTTTTTTTTTTTGTTTTTTTTTCTTATCAAACATGTCGCGAAACATTTAGGCATTAAGCTTCAATAAGGTGGAAAAAACAATAAATTTATTTTCATTAAAACTATATCAACAAAACACATTTTCAATAAATCTTGTTATTATTTAAAAAATCGGGTGTTAGCACCACAGCAATATATTACCAGATACCGCTACATCCATAAGTACCGTAGAATACCGAGTACTGGGGTACTAAGCTTGGTACTGGCACCGACTGATAAATTTCTGGTACCGCCCAGGCTGTGAAAGGAGCTTGAGTAGGAACGAGAGACATGATGACCATCTTGCAGGTTAGGAGATCCAGAAGACAGCGTCTTTCGCTGAGAGTCGAGCGACAACTAAGATGAAACCAACGGCGAACATTTGCTATCGGAGAGCCAGGAAACTTATTTCGACGAAAGATGACAGGAGCAGTCTGAGAGAGCTGAGCCAACGGGTTTAGTCGCTTTTGAGGAAAAAACGAATCGTAGTTGAGGAAAAAAGACAGCAAAGTGAGGAAGCATGAGTTATCCTTCCCATTAAGGTCGTCGAGACGAACCCGACAAGTGGGGACCTCAAGCATGAGCCGGGGTGATCCTCTTCTAACTCAATCAGTGGTTCGGAGGGATGAAACTTTCGACGCAAGTCTTTTCAGGAAAGTCTTTCGGTGAAAGCATCAAGATGCGTTGTGGTGGAGGAGAGAGAGGAGGTTCTTTCGGTGAACACTTTGCAGCATGGAAATCCCAGGAGCCGTTGAGGATGTGAGAGGACTCCACGATCGAAAGATACCCCCTTCGGAAAGATGCAAGAGGTGACCCGGCTGCAGACAATGACGCGTGGGACGTCTCAAGGAAAGAGGCGAGTGTTGAGAGTTCAAAGCAGATGAAAGGGTTATTGTCTTTCGGCGAAAGAAAGAGAAAGCGGTCGGACTGTTGTCTGATGTCTTGAAGGGGAGGTGATAGAATGACACCAACATAGGGGTCCACAGCAGGAACTTGCCGGCAGGGACGAATAACATGAGGGTTTCCCTACAGTTGGTTGAAACATGGCTGGTAAGGCAAAAGTGTCAAGATGAATGAGCTGCTTTCGGCGAAAGGCAACTTCAGGTGAGGAGCTTCTTTCGGTGAAAGCTTCAATGGAGGAACATCTTCCGGCGAAAGATATGCGCCATGAGCATGTTGAAAAAGAGGCAAAGCGGGAGGCATGGCATCAAGCCGCCAGAAAAAAAAGTGAAGACCTGTAAAGGGGACGAGAAATGAAATAGCACAGGTTGAGAAAACCATTAAACAGAGTCGAGCCAGGACAGTTTTGTCTTCAAAGAAAACCCAGGGGACAACAAAGGTGAGCAGTGAGTGTCATCCAACAGACAGAGTGTAGAAGATGCACAGTTCCAACAGGATGGCTTTCTACAAAAGCAACAGGTGGAACATCAGCGGGAAGTGGAGCGGAAAACGACAACATCAGCGAGAAGTGGAGCGGAAAACGACAAAGAACAGGGTGGGCCGAAAGGTGTCCGAGTACATGAAGGAGAAATATTTCAGCGAAAGAAGAAGGCCAAACAATAAGATGCGGCAATGGAGGGCTGAACAGTCGAGGAGCAGTGAGCTTTTGGTCGAAATGAAGAAGGACGGGAAGAACTTAAGAAGTGGAGCCAAATTGACGAGAAGGCGGCTGGAGGAAAACAGATAGCTGGCTAATGCCTCTACACCATTTTAGGAGGATCTGTAGTCGCACATACTCGGTCGGGTTGCGCAGCTTGACGTATCTGAACAATTTTAACACCTCCAGCGAAGAAAGCCGTCATGGAAAGGAATGCAAGAATTTACAGGTAGTTTATATTTCCGAAACTACTAGAAATGTAAACTTCAGAAGAGAGCACCCGCAGTGACGGTGAGCAAGGAACAAAGCATCCACAACAACCACGAATGCAGCCCAAAGGTCCACTATTAGGCAGCAGAACTAGTATAAAATTGAAATGTGAGCCGTTCTCTAGATCATAGCATAAACTGATAGTAAATGCAATCAAAAATTAGCCAGTTTTAGCATTGAAGTGGATTTTTTGGTTGCGCGCAAGTTCAGTATTTTATCTTGAACAACCACCAAGGTAAAACGACAGAATTATTGGTTTTTACCTTAACTGTCAATCACTAGCATATATCAGGCTAGGTCAGCAAAGTATTACAGCTTCGTAGGCCAGGGTATTAGGCCTACCAGCCATCTTTTTGAACACGGTATTAATTTGATCCTACCAAGCATGCTGCTAACATCTCTTTTGAAAACGTCACACCGCTTACTGTGAAAATTCATCTTACGTTCAAGAAATGACTAAAAACACGCTTATTTTCACAAAGTCAAGATATCACACTATAAATCTTCGTAAATTTTCGACGATCTGCGTCCCTGGAGATGGAAATTCACAGGCCATCGTCTTCTTCAGGCCAGGCAACTTGAACTCAAAACATCGTGCATCAACTGTTCATCTGCCAAGAAATTTGAAGAGTGAGCGTGGCCTTCGGTAGTTGTTGGGTTGGCCTCCCATTTTCGTCTCAG